>JAVTVY010005839.1:0-42478 GCA_036873755.1 Hanleya hanleyi
GCTAGTGACCAGCCTATTCCAAAAAACAAACAATAATACGTGAGGTGCCTTATGTTATTCATTCTGGTAATCTTGCAGAATAATGTATTTTCCTGAACTGGTAACATACGCCGGGTTGGAGTTACTAATAACAACCCCATTTATGTGAGTTTAACGTGGAAATATCTTTTTCAAATTTTTCGATACACTTCTTACCTTTCTAGAATGTTTGATCCGACTGTGAACGTCCTTACTGCCCCTTGGAGCCCTTTCCGAGCCACACCCTGGCTCATGCCTATGTTATCGGACCTGTCCGTCTGGAGGGATGAGATCAAGGAAATGAAGAAAGAACTCAAAGAAAATACGATTCTTCAATCTTCAGTCTTTATCGCTGATTTCCCTGGTGAGATGATCATAGGCGTAGGAAGCGGGGGGGGGGGGGGGGCAGAGATCGGAGACAGGGAACGGGGACGGGAGCTTACCGCAGGATCGACAACTTTACTCAGACTGAACATTGATTGCTGCTGTAATATAGTTTCCACGCAGTGAAGCATGGAAATTACGTAAACAATATTACTATATCATTATTTCAAGCTCAATCCACAATATTTATGCTTTCCAACGCCAGTGTAATGAATGTGTACGTTGTTTATTCATCGATAATTTCTCTGTCAACAAATTTGCCTCTCGAGACACGTTTATAAGCATAAAAGTGGTCCAATAAGCATCTGAAAGAAACCACTGAGAATGATCCAGATCACGGAAGATGGACTGTAGAATTCAAAATTTTCTCGGAGGGGTGGGGGGGGGGGGGGCATGCCCGTTAACCCCTAGTGTGACACGCCTTTGGCGCGTATTACTATGATGGTATTTGGGGGCATTTCGCCCCCAGGGGTCAAATCATCTTCCTAAGCCACTGCATGGACATTACCTTTCAGACTAGTTACACTGGCCAGGCCCGTACGCAAGGGGGGTTCCGTCGCACAAAGTTGACTTTTGTTCCGCGCTACGGTTACGCGGTATATTCAGGATTATTGACATTAATGACGACATGTAAGGTCTCTATCAGGGACATAATGGTTGACAGCATCTAATCCGGTAATTAATATGTTAAATGTTCCAGAAAAAAAAAACAAGTATTCACCTTGGCCTTCGGTGGAACATGAATCATTGTACTCACTTCAACGGAGTGATTGGTCTCAAGGGAAAATAATTGACCAATGTTATATTTCTCGTGTATTGTGTGTGTCCAACAACACAACAAAACAGTGATGATTAATAGTGCAATAAATCAGTGCTAGTATTGCTTGTATTTTTACCTGAATTAACGACCGTTGTTGTTATTTATGTTTCCCCATATGGTTCATACTTTTCAGTTATTTTCACGTTTTTGGACCCAATAAAAACAACACAGCAGCAGCTATATTAGAGCACTATTTTTCCCCCTTAGAAGGCGCTAGAATGCGCCAAATGAAGCCTAGAATTTGAATTTTTTCCTGGGGGGGGGGGGCATGCCCCCGGAACCCCCTAGCGTGGCACGCTTGTAGCGCTCATTGCTGGGACTCACGTTCCGCTTTATATGAAATCGCACCCCCCCCACTAGAAATCCTGCGTACGGGCCTGCTGGCGTATACCAATGCCGATTTATATTGCTTGATTTGTAACGGTACTATTCCAGCCTTATATGGTGAAAATGAAACTATTTATCTAATGCCGGTGTGGTGGATAAGAATGTCCTGGTGATTAGTGTCATTAGTTTCATATCCTTTTCTATTGCAACCGAGGACGGACACTTGTGGAGAAAAGTGTCGTAGTTTGGTTAGGAGATGGAACTCGGACACTCTTGGCCATTAGACATTCTTAGCCTTCACGCCGTGTATATGTGTACATGTCGTTATATGAATGCTTGGAATATTTGTTCGTTTTACATTTCTCACCTATCATAGGCATGAAGCTGGAGAACTATTTGAGAGAAGACTACAAGAATGCCTCGCTTAAATTGCTACAAGGAAAAATTATACTTGAGGATGAAAGTACGAAGAGAAACATCAGCTTGTCAGTCGGCGAGACAGTGAAGGTGGGCACAAGTAATATAGTCTCCTGCTCTTTCAATGATAATGACTTCATTCATTTATAAAGGACTATACAGAAGTGTCGAAATATAGTGCTGGCGATTGGGTGACTAACTCTGAGGGTCACTGGTTCGAATCTCGCATGAGACCAATTTTCAGCGCTAGAATTGGTGCTATACTAAAATAGTGTAACCCCAAAATAATTAAAATACTTTTATACGATCACTTTCTAAGTGACAAAAAAATATCTTCCTTTGCAAAAGTGTATGAGGTGACATTCCAACAATATTACGTATTCCAGTAAGCTATGAAACCTTTCAAATAAAATATATCCTACCGAAATATTTTGAGGTTAATTTTTAATTCGAAGGGTTATATTTTGACCAGATTCGACTCTGACTACTATATCAATCGTTCATACTTTGGTATATGTGTGTGGCCTATTGGCGTCACAATTCTACTGTAATGAAATTCTACTATATGAGATCCCAATAAAAAAGATATTAAATAAGATTGACCACATGTGATTCCCCGTTGACGAACTGTCTTGTTCTTCCAATAGCTTAACAGCGGCGCCTATCATAAGGTGTACACGGTGTCAGCTGGTCCCTCATGTTATCTGTACGTCTATGGTAACTCCACAAAGATAGTCTTTAGACAAAAACTAGACGAATTCGAGAAAAAACTGAACGAGACGGCACCTCTGGGAGCAGGTAAGATTAATGCCACATCAATACACTGAACGAGAGAAATACCTAGATAAATAACTTTCGGTTACAGTGAGCTATCGTTACATAGCAATACCTTATTCAAGTTAACCCTTTATCTTTTATTTGTCACTCATCTCTCAGAAATGGATGATTGCTATCCACTGAGAAATCTTCATGGCTTCTTAACTTAAACTACTATCCTTGAACTTCGCTCTATCATATAGTGAATGGTCGAGCATCAACAAGATGGACACTTTGTCATCTGTACATAGTCAACTACGCCTTCCTCGGAAGTATCTCTAGTATCAGCATGAAATGACATGCGGAGTATATCGCTTAGGCATATGGCCAATCAAGGTCGCAAAACATTATGTGAAAACTTCATGTACATCAAGTATTTCCGAACATCTCGCCTTGATTTGGACAGGCTGTATTACACCATTGACTGTAATCCGAATATTCATGAGTGATATATTTTCCAGCTTGATATCACTCTTGGTAATATTATATTATGTGTAAGCGGGCATGAAATGGAAATCTGGCTAAGAGAGGTAATTTGTTGGTATATTACTTAAAAATGAACTGTTCATTATCTTGCTAGTCCCCTTTAAGTTCTGCATGAGTCCCTTCAATGCCTTGCTTGATTACCCCTTTGTGCTGTCTTAACGATATAATTCAAAGTGTTGGTAACTTTGCCTTCGAAGTGGACATCTTGTGTTCACGATTTGCACAATGCCCGGATACAGATACTTTTATAGATTGGTTTTCTTCCTGTTTCAGATGGTAACCCTAACATAACCGACCTGCTCTTAGAGAACGCAGAGGACACCGAGGAGGTTGCCAAATTCAGGAGAAAGTTACGAATACGACGAAAAATTGCCATCAAGAAATCAAAACAAAAGTCTTTGTTGACTCCATTCCAAAAACTTTGGAATTTTTTCAAGAGGAAATATAAAGTCATCAAGAGAACGTAAGTCGTCAATGTTTGTTTTAGGTCCTGAACACTCCTTTGGGCAGTCACACACTATTGGACGGTCAAACACCATTGGGCTATCACACAACATTGAGCAGTCACACACCATTGGGCAGTCACACACTATTGGACTACTGGCCAGTCACACACCATTGGACAGTCAAACACCATTGGGCTATCACACAACATTGAGCAGTCACACACTATTGGACTACTGGCCAGTCACACACTATTGGACAGTCAAACACCATTGGGCTATCACACAACATTGAGCAGTCACACACCATTGGGCAGTCACACACTAATGGACCACTGGCCAGTCATACACCATTGGACAGTCACACACCATTGGGTAGTCACACACCATTGGGTATTCATGCACATCTTTTGGCAGACACGCACCATTGGGTATATCATACACCACTGGTCATTTCACACACCATTGGACATTCACATACCATTAGACAATTACATGTGCACATCATAGTGCAATCACACACCACTAAACCATTGAACAGTCACACACCATTGGACCATCACATACACACCATAGGGCAATCACACACCATTGTAAAGTCACACATCAATGGACCATCACATACCATCGGACTGTCACACACACCATAGGGCAATCACACACCATTGAAAAGTCACACATCAATGGGCAGTCACACACAATTGGACCGTCACACTCACCATAGGGCAATCACACACCATTGATCAGTCACACAGTCAACCACCAATGGGCAGTCACACACCATTCGACCGTTGGGCAGTCACACATTATTGAACAGTCACACATCATTGGACAGTCACACACCATTGGCCAGTCACACAGTTACTATCAATGTGTACTTCAGAATACTGAAATCGTAAAATGCAAGGGTTCAGAATAGATATAGAATATATTCATGTAACAAACACTGGGCCATCAGCAAGTCATACACTTATGAACAGTCACATACAACTGGACCTTCACACACACTATAGGGCAATCGCAAACCATTGGGCAGCCAGACCATTGAACAGCCACACACCATTGAACAGTCACACACCATTGGGAAGTCACACACTGTTGATCCATTGACCAGTCACACACCATTGAACAGCCACACACACACCATAGGGAAATCACACACTATTGGGCATGGGACCGTCACACACCATTTGACCACTAAACAGTGTGTACATTCTTCGATGTTACAGAGATCCTGGTGTTCATTCATGGTGCTTTCTGGAATGAAATTTATTGAAAATAGCAAGATAAAATCAATCTTTTATTAAAAAGGACAAGGTATGTTTTTCTAGATATCCTATATCGGAATATACATTCAACAATTTATTCTTATTTGTAGGTTCACTTACACAATGGCGGGTTTAGAAAGTATCACTACAGGGCGACCATTTACTGAGATTGTGAACGCAACAAAGGATGGCGGATCCCCACTAGAGGAGGCTGTTAAACCATCTGTGTCCAAAGAGGATGATGAAGACGATATAGACGAAGACGACGACGACAAGGACGAAAGGATCGAGTATAAAGGCGGGAAATCTCCATAAACATGCACCGAATGGCTCAATTATAGATTCAACCCTTTTATTATGGGCCTCATGGCAACATTTCCAACCTAAACTTAATAACTATCGATGATACAGGCTACAATTAGGACGTCTCCGATTTACTTCTATACTCCGAATGCTTGTGAGTAAGCAGATATTCCGGTGCAGAAAGCAACCAAAATCAGTGCATTCATATTTAGCAAACGTGAATTAGGCTGTTTTGAATGAAATTTGCCAGATGTAGTCTTTACTAGATTCCTTGTGGAAATATTGAGTTTGCTCACCTGAACTCACGCATGTTGGTGGACTGTATGCAAGTGTTGAGAAATTAGTACCAAATTATAACCATGAAATATATATTGAAGGTTCCATGGGCAAATGTGGGTGGTTCACTCACACCTGACAAGCCTCCCCAGCGACGGGTTTGAATTAGTATCAATTGCTCTTTCGTTAACAGAACCAGCTATGATGACACTTCATTTGGAATTTGAAATAATTTTCTCACAAACCAAAAAATAAAAAATAAAATAAAATAAAATGGTATGCTTATACATTTGGCAGTCAGTATTTCACATGTTAAATATCAGCTTCCTCATAGATTTCATCAGCTCTGATTCTAAGAATTGGAAGAATGGCATAGCTGGCCACTTTCATGCAATCATAGTTGTGTAATCTTTTCGAAAACGAATTCGGTACATGGATAAGTATAACAAGCTAGCTAATAAAATAATACAATTGATTGCATTGTCAGGGTTTCTTATTTCTTTAAACACAAAGCTAGGTACGCTGGTACTGGTACCACATACTAAACACAGTATGAAACGCCGTTCTGCTGGATCAAATAGACATTGGATCATCAGGAAACAGAATCTACTGAAGCCAACCACCTGTAATGTCAAGAGGAAGGATATCTGGCTTATGGTAACTGATCAATGTTAAGGGATATAAATATCACGTTGTTGTAGTAACAATAGGCTGGGATGATCACAGAATACCATTTTATAAATGCCTCACTCCTTAGTTTCGTACCTATTCTTGGTTCGTGGAATTCCCCAGAACAATGCATGATGAGTGATTTGTTATCTTTTTAGATTGTGTTATAAACAGTACACTTCAAAGTTTAATTGTTAATAAAACGCTGTAAGATTGTGTAGTTTTTTTCTTCAATTGTGGGAAAAAGACCATATCGAGGGAGGTAACTCTTAGCATCCCCGATGATCGGTTGTTTGTACCCAATTTTTAACGTTCGATGAAAATGATGATGAAAACAAGCTGGCGATGACCTATCCAGACAGTATTGTTTTGTATATATTGTTTTAACCGTTAGTATAAAATATCAATATACATTACATAGTTAGTAAAATTCTCTAGCTAGAGCTTGGAAATATCCTTTCGTCGTCCGACCGAACCACATGTCTGTAAAGCAAGGCTGCTTAATTCGTTCATTGATATACCTGTGTTGTTTGTTTGTCGTGATATTTGTATATTGCTTTCATTACTTTCAGAATATATCAGTTGTAATATTTGATTATGTGATGAAGTTGTAATTCCGAGCAGAGGAGCTCAAATGGAATAAGGTTGGGTGTCTTCACTTAATCAATGACGTGACATTTTTCACGTTTCAAAAGGCGTGGTTGATCAACAGAATTGTACTGAAATAAATAGTATTTAACAACAGCATTATCGTACTTTCGTATATATTCTCTTTCTCAAGTTTGTCGCGATAATCGACTCCCTGTAGATCCAGATGTAGAGTGTGTACAATGAAATTTATTTCATAAACCTCTACTGTCTGTCCATGATTAAGTTGTGCAGGAGTTCACCAACATTTTAGACTAATATCTGGGGCAATTTGCTGTCAGCATACTGAATGTGTACAGGAATCGGTCATATATAGATTTGCATGTACATCAAAGGTCCACTGACCCCTGCTGCTGAAGTGTCATTAATTACAGGTGTCTAAAAGAACTAGAGCCTATAGGCTTTGGGATGTATACATTTTGTCAAACTAACATTGATATCAGGTAGTAGAAAGCCGGTTGCAAAAGATTCTTGATGTAGTGCCAATAACTGCATGATTGAACAATAGGACGGTTTGAGAATATATATTTCTTTATAACCCTGTTTCCATGTACACTTATTATATCTCATTATATGTAGAAAGTCATTAAGAGCAAGCAATTACATAAAGATCAATCCTTCACATTCACCAAACGAGGTATAGACGATCTTCTTGCAGTGGAGAACCCTTATATAAACGATGCGGTGAAGGGATTTACTCTAGACAATAGATTCGCCAACTGGAACATCCTTTTTGGACTTATATTTAAACAAAAACAACAACGGCTTTCTCTCACGTCGATTTTACGACAAGAGAGACGATAGTAGTAGTAAAAACTAACCTTTGGTCTTATTGAGACGCAGATAACTCTTCCTGTGCCGTTACGCTGTTGGCTCAATCTGACCAAATCTCCCATGATTTGAACATTTGGATGAATTATCTGCCCCTGAATAAAGTCTGCTCTTCAGTCACTTCAATGTTAAACCGACACTTCTGGGAATGTCCGGGAATCTCCATGCGCAGTGGTCAAAGGTCACGCCTCTTGATTAATAGTCCCCCAGATTCCCTTCAGTTACTTCAATATTAATTGACATCTCCGGGAGTGCATGTTTGAGTAGGAGTATTGGGAATAGGGGTGGTCATTTTTTTGTGGATTTCACAATGGGGTGCGGGTACTTGTTTTCTCTGTCTCACGGTGTAGAGTACGATGGAGGGGGTCCCCAGGCCATGGGTTGAATTTCGCTGAACAGTTCTGGCTCCGCATGTGTGGGGCATAGGCAGATATCGGTGGACATTTTGGGGTCGGGGTGGACCAATATTGGTCCGAATGCGTCGTGTGAGGTGTCATAGTGAAGCACTCCTGGAGGAGCTGCCGACCGGGCGGGTGTATAGCGGAAATGCCACCAATCCATGCATGCGCAGTGGAAAAAAGTCATTTTGGGGTAGAGATGGACCATCCGTGGTCGAAATGGGTCGTGTGAGGTGTCATATGTCAATGTTACATCATGCCCAAGATGACGGAGCCGCGTTGGGTATGTTTACAATTCAAGTATGCTCCAATCAAAATCCGCCATTTGCTGTTGCATCTCTGATATTCGTTTTTGCTCGTTGGATGTAGTCTCGGCTACTCTTGTCCAATTAGAAGCAGTCATTTGGTGTTGCGTCAACCTTCGGTCATGTTCGCTCTTGTCCGTTAGACGTATCCTTAATCGTCGTAGGGCAGTCCAGGATACTGTAACGGCAACATGTCATTGAACAGCGGTTTGCGCATTTTGATCGCTTTTTACAGGGCCTCGATGGGTGATAGTCCCATTTCCTTTTCCAGGTGACGCTTGGTCTTCATGTTGGACCTATACATGGATCACCTATCATTTCAAGTACACTATACTGTTCATAGATCGCCTTGGCCGTTTTTCTGATGCAGGGGCGTCCTCGGTCGCCGCAGCGTGGATATTAATAGCTGCTGTCACAATACGATCCCAAAAGGTGGGTTCTTCCTCACTCAGGCTTCCATGGGACATAGATTGACTATCAGCAAGCTAGCTGTCTATATCAGTAGACTCTCAGCAGTCTCTGTTTCGGTATCTGTCGGTGGACTCTCAAAATGAGCTGGTATACTCTCAGAATCCGCATCGGCTTCTTGTGCCTCGGTGTCTTAAATCCCATGTATAATTCTCTGGTGTCGCATCCTATCGTAGCGCATGGAGAACACGCGTTTGCGCAAAGAACATGTATGACCCATGTTGACTGTGCACGTCTTTAGGATACGCTTGCTTTTATGGACAGTAACGCCCGTCAACGCCTAGTGTAACGCTTCAACGCCTTGGTGAAGTAGCTCAGAAGCTCTGATGGGCCTGGATATCCCATGAAATTGACACTAATTCGTCGAAATGCAGTGACGCCGGTCAACACCCCTCGTTACAACTTAACGCCCGTCTCAACGCCTAAACGCCCTATCTTAACGCCTTAACGACCGTCTCAACGCCTTAACGCCCTATCTTAACTCCATAATTACAAGCGTCTGGTCCGTCATTCATATTTCATCCGTCGTCCATTAAAGAATATCCGTCCATAATTCAAAGACCTATTCCATATAACAATATTAGCACCAAATTCAAAAAGACAATCATAGTATACATAAAGATAGGCTAGTTTCCTGCAAGAGAGAAGCGGTCAACAGTTTTCAATGATGCCGGCAAGACATCACGATGTTCCAAAACTATCAGATCCGTATCGCTGATCAGTATTCTTAATCCATAATATTCGTTGTAAAGTCGTCATCTAGAGAATGATGTATCTCAGTCACGCTTTGATTGTGACTGTTCATATGAGCACCATGAGGATTTTGAAGTACATGGGTTCATACGGCCCCTAGCCCCGGGTTAAGCAGAATTAGACACAATTTACGAAACGTAACGCCATAGATCTTGCACGCTACGCTCGTATTTTGGTATCAGAATGCGATATATATCGCCAAATTTGAGAAACTTTGAGTGGAGGCGCTTGGTCTTATAGCCCTGTTTTATAAGTTTCTGCAACAATGTTTTGTGACGTTAATTAAAATCGTCACATTTAACACAAGATCTAGCAAATGCTACTAGGCGAGATATGTATACACAATATGCAGGTCCTACTGGAATATTACTGTCCAGAAAGGGATAGTTTACGATGTCGAAATTCTAATCATCTCTTTTGTCATAAAATCGACGAGAGAGAAGGCCCGCTTCATTTTTGTAGAGATATAGGTCTAAATATGATGAGCCTGTATCTGTAGTTTGCTTCAAATCCAGTGAAGGTGGATATATATCCTTCACTGCGTCATTTATATAGCGATTATCCACAGCGAGAAGATCGTCTATATAGCGCTTGGTGAATGAGAAGGAACGGGCTTTGAATGGATCAGTTTTTGAAAGCGCCTGCATATAGTCATATTCATAAGAGAACAGATACAGGTCAGCCAACAGGGGTGCGCAATTAGTACCCATTGGAATACCAATATGCAGTATTGTTGCCAAATTTCACATACATATTTTTAATTAGAAATTCAAGCAAATCTATAAGCAAAGAAACATCCCATGATTGATATCTCTTGTATGTAGTAGAGCTAAAGAATGCTTTATGGCTTCCGACATTAATATATCTACGATCAGTTTTCTTGAACACAGATACTATTAATTAACTTAGACGGTCAGTAAGGTCCTGGTGAGGGATTGTAGTATAGAGAGTCGAGAAATCCCATGTGGATACATGTCTGTACGGTGTGTGACCTTTAGCATCAAGTTCTTCCGTAAGACATTTTGAGTTTTTCAATATCCACATACATTCAATGCCAGAGTTTTCAGAAATAGTGGCGTAATACCTTTCCCAAAATGCTTTTACCTCCTGAAGGGCCCCCGTCAACAGGGTTGATAGAAGCTTGGTAGTGCAGCAGTGATTTATGCATTTTGGGTGCCCAGTATACTTTTGGTATGTTGTTATGTTTGGTTGGAAGAGAAATACCTCTTTCCCTGAGAAAAGTGTTGTGATTGTTAAATAAATCTTCCAGAGTAAATGTAGTTTGGGAGTAAGTAGACATATTTGATGATGATATGTTTACACTCACTTCTTTAACCAGCACCTGGTAATAGTAATATTTACATATGAGTATAATATTTATCAGATGTGGGTCATTGACAAACTTGTGAGACCGTAACTCTTTTCCTATGTTTGGCCCCGAGAGGAAGAAAATAATTTTTAGAATTCCATTTATTGGCTCAGCATCTCTTCGCCTTAAGCAAGAGTTATTTAGCTTGAATAAACTTATTCCATGTGTTAATCTACATTGTGTTTTTCAAACACCATCTACTATAGGGTCTTACTTTAATTACAAAGATAGAGAAGATGACCACCTTAGATCTAATGTTATATACAAAATACATTGTGGCGGTTGTCAATCTACCTACATAGGAAAAACCATTAGGCATATACTCGAAAAAATGTTAGAACATAATTTAACCTCCATTAAATATCAGAAGTCTGCATCTGGAGATCACTGTTTGTACAAAGGACATAATCCTAACCATGCCAGATATACTATTATAGACAATGCTAAATTTGACTCGCAACTATAAGGAATCCCTACAAATCAGCAAATCTTGCCCTGATCTGAACAATAGTTTGTCTTCTACACTCCTGTACCTATTCAATGTATGATATGACTGGTTTCACACATTCAATTGTTGCTTAGTAGTTTTGTAATTGTGTATATATATATAGCTAGTTTGTTGTTTCCATTCTCACTGTATTGTACTTTCAACTATTTCAGTGAGTTGATCTCACCTATACATGTGTGTATATAAACATATGTGAGTAGTAGCGTAAGCGTGAATTGAGGTCACATTCACCCGGATGTAACTATGACGTCACAACTTCCGATGGTGGCGCCATCTGTACACATTGGTGGCAAAAACCCGCACTAGGGGGAGACAACTCTGGTTGTGTCGTTCATCATTCTCTAGACATGTCCAGACTTGTCATCGGCAATGGCGGATCACTATAGTTCGGTTAAGCTTTGTATTCATCCGCGGTGATGCGGTCTGGCAGCGGTTTTGGCGGTGATTCGGTCTCGGGAAAAACCTTCCGCGGAGAAAAAGTAGTCCCTAGACAAAATGGTCCGATGGGATCGAGTGAGGTATCAAAGTGAAGCCTAGGTGAGGGGGCATCTGATGGGCTGTGTGTGGGGTTGAATTAGGGTCATTCTGCGCATGCGCGATGGCCCAAGGGTCTGAAAATAGACGTTTTGGAGCTAGGGGAGCCCCTAATGGACCAATGGGGTCGAGTGAGGTATCAAAGTGAAGCATTCGTGAAGGGGGATCTGATGGGCTGGGTGTGGGGTTGAATTAGGGTCATTCTGCGCATGCGCGATGGCCCAAGGGTATGAAAATAGACGTGTTGGAGCTAGGGGGGCCACTAATGGACCAATGGGGTCGAGTGAGGTATCAAAGTGAAGCATTCGTGAAGGGGCATCTGATGGGCTGGGTGTGGGGTTGAACTATCGTCATTCTGCGCATGCGCGGTGGTCAAAGTGTATGAAAATAGACGTTTTGGAGCTAGGGGAGTCCCTATTGGTCCAATGGGGTCGAGTGAGGTATCAAAGTGAAGCATTCGTGAAGGGGCATCTAATGGGCTGGGTGTGGGGTTGAAATATCGGCATTTTGCGCATGCGCGGTGGCCCAAGGGTATGGAAATAGCCGTTTTGGGAGCTAGGGCAGTCCCTAATGGGCCGATGGAGTTGTATGAGGTATCCATGTGAAGCCTTCGTGAAGGGGCATCTGATGGGTTGGGTGTGCGGTAGGAATATCATTCTGCGCATGCGCAGACGCAATGCGGAGCGCTCGTCCAATCAGAAGCGAGTATTTCAAATCCGTCACAGAGCTCTCAGCCAATCAGAAGCGAGTATTTTGACCCGGTGCATTATGGGACATATCCAAGATGGCGGAGCGTATGTTCAAGATGGCGGCACATCCGGTGTCGAAAACTGGTCATTTCGTCGGGATGTGGTCACCTGCCTATCAATAGAGTTATCTCCCCCTAGTTCCAGGGTGGGTGTATGTAAAATTTTTCCTGAAAAAATACGGAACACGGAATTTAGCCTAAATTACGGGAAAATGCCTATATAGGCCCATATTGGGGGTATAGCACCAATGTTTGTCCCCCTGGGAAACGTACTTCCAAACATTTGCGGTAGGGTTGTGGGGTCTCGTTTTCTTAGTCTCGTCATTTAGAACATGATAGGAAGTGTCGCGGAGCGAATCGGTGAAATTTTTGAAAAAAGTCACCGAGACCCATATAGACCCATATAGTTCCATACTGGGGGTATAGGATCAATGTTTGTCCCCCTGAGAAACCTACTTCTATACATTTGCGGTAGGGTTGTTTGGATTTGTTTTTCACGTCTCGTCATTTAGAACACGATAGGAAGTGTCCCGGAGCAAAACGGTGAAATTTTTGAAAAAAGTCACCGAGGCCTGGGTAGGCCCATAGGCCTATACTGCATGGCTATGGGTGTATAGGGCCATACGGGGTGGACATGTTGGAGTCTAGGTGAGTCCCTAATGGTCCAATGGGGTCGAGTGAGGTCTTATTTTGAAGCTCTCGTGGAGGAGCACTTGACTACACTAATGGTTCGTCCGTGTTCAATAGTCTGCGCATGCGCAGCCTGGCCCGTAGTATAGAAAGCAGGCATTTTTGGGTGTCTTTGGGTTAGAGATGGGCTATTCACGGTTCGAATGGGTCGTGTGAGGTATCCATGTGAAGCCTATGTGAGGGCGCCTCTGATGGCGTGGGTGTGGGGTTGACATAGGGTCATTCTGCGCATGCGCAGCCTGGCCATAGTATGGACATAGACGTTTTTGGGGTCTAGGCGAGCCCTACTGACCTTTGACCTCAGAAATTTGCATATGACGTCACTTCCGGTTTGGGTGAATGAGGCGTGACCTTTGGACATGTCCAGACTTGTCTGTGTTTGTCATGTTCTGGGGTTGCGCAAGTGTGTGTGTGTGACGTCACTTCCGGTTTGGGTGAATTCACCCGGATGTAAAAATGACGTCACTTCCGGTTGGGGTGAATGCTCAAACACACGACCTCTAACTTTCCCGGCGGGCCCCGGCCCCCCACCGCAGCGCGCGCGCGCGGGTTCTCCGGCCGCAGCGCGCGCGCGCGCGGGTTCTCCGGCAGTGCGCGGCATCACCGGCAGCGCGCGGATGCATATGCCATTGTGGAAAACCCCCACAGACAGGTCAGTACATGCATTCCTATGATGTTCACGCATAATAAAAGGATTGATCTGTAATCTGTGTTGTTGTTGTTGCTCTCTATTTTGGACTAACCCACCAGAATGGTACGTATCACGGACTACACCCGTAGAGCTAGGCGCGCATGTGTGACCTGGTCTATAAAACACGTCCCTCTGGATCCCACACCTTCATTTCTACGGTTGCAGAGCCATGGCGGAGATCCAGCCCTATGCGACTCGCATTTTACAGCATGCCACCGTGGTGAATTCATTCACGGGTTACCGAGCAGTGGTCCGGTCCATGTTTGCAGATGGCGACGACAACGAGGGGCGACGCCAGATCCTCAACGAGTTCACAGAAGCGGTCCTCCACAGAGTGCACTCGATGGAGAGGCGTGCCATCACTCACCACTACTGGACTATGACAGCCATCCTTGATGCTCGGGCTATGGACCACGAGCGCTCACGCCGGAACCAGCGACGGCTGGTTGGCCTCACAATAGTCTGTGCCCTATTGACCCTGGCGCTGTGGTATTGACAGTGGGACCTGACTATAAATACGAGGGTCAGACACAGTGTGTGTCATTCACCGTTCGACATTGGAGCAAGCATGTCACCCGTCCTACGAGCCATCCTTCCCCTTACACCCCGGGTGGGGTTACACGTCTATGAAGATAAAGTTACCCTCGTGGAAGACCGTGGAGATGTTTGCTGGTCGCCCGCTGAGACCGTATCGAATACGGTTACGCTACACCGTGACGGCTGGACCAAATTTAAACGGGTGTTGAGCGGCGAGCTCGACGGACACCTCATCCACATAGACAATGCCATCTACGTATACCGTGCAACCTTCTTCCCACGCCTGGGCCGCTACCAAGACCCTACGCGAGGCTTCACCCTAGACCCCGATCTGTGGACAGCCTTGGAGAAAGTGGTGCCTATTGTGGACCAGCTGTTTACACCGGACGAGCGGTCATCAGACGAGTTGGAGTGGGCTCGTGCCCTGAGAGAAGCAGCGGCAGAACCCAATGAACAAATGTCTAGCCATGAACCCGACGACGATGCCATTGATTACCCGGCTAGACTCAGTCAGCCCAGTGACATGACCGCCTGATCCTTTGATCTCACGGGGTTCTCCCTATAAATACGAGAGACAGTCAAATCTGGTACCATTCACGTACTGACCATGACGGAGCATATGATACTGGCGTATCTCAGCTTGACCCCCGAGGTTTTCCTGCACGTGTATGCGGATAAGGTCGATATCACGGAGGAGGTGGTGGGAGACATCTGTGATGCGGACCCTACACAACCGTGCCCGGCTCACATTCGTCTGTCACGGGAGGGCTGGACCAAATTCAAACGGGTGTTGTCTGGTGAACTGGACGGCGATCTCATCCACTTGTGTCACGATGTGTACATCCGACGCGGCCCTTTCTTTGCTCAATTGGCTCGGCTAGATGGGGGTACAGTGCATTTTACCCTTCACCCTGATCTATGGTCTGCATTGGAAGATGCCGTGGTAGATGTGGATGAAGTGCTTATCAAGCGGTCATCAGACGAGTTGACTGGTCATTTACCATGGACACTGTGGAAGCCCACGAAGAAAATCAGAAAGAAACTCCGGCCCAAGATATACCCGTTATAAATAAACGATAGAGCCAGGGTCCATCATCATTTTGTCACCATGAAGCGCTGGGAGAAGGTGTTGGATAACTTATACTACAGTCCCGACAGTCCGGCGGCCTATAGTGCATTGTCGGCTCTCTATCGAGCGGCCAAACCCCAGGGGATACAACGTGCCCAAGTCCGAGATTGGTTAAGAAAACAAGACACCTATACCTTACATCGATCTGTCCGTCGCCATTTTCTACGGAACCGCGTCATCGTGGGAGGAATAGATGCCCAGTGGCAAGCGGATTTGGTCGATATGAGCGCCTTTGCCAAACACAACGATGGGAATCGGTATATCTTGACGTGCATCGATATCCTATCCAAGTATGCGTGGGTGGTACCCATCCGGACGAAAACGGGGGCGAATCTCATAGCGGCGTTCAAAGACATCTTCAAGACCGGGCGCAAACCTTTGTATTTGCAAACCGACGAAGGCAGGGAATTCCTCAACAGACCGTTCCAACAGTTTCTGAAAGCCCAGAAGGTGTTTTTCTTCCATACGTACAACGAGACCAAGGCTTCCGTGGTGGAGAGGTTCAACAGGACATTCAAAGGCCGCATGTATAAATATTTCACCTATAAGAATACAAGGCGGTACATCGATGTTCTCCCGAAACTGGTGAGGGGTTACAATCGAGCCTATCACCGGAGTATAGAGAGAGCGCCCATTACCGTCACCCAACGCAATGAAGCCCAAGTCCGGCGTGTGTTGTACCCCAGGCCATTGCAGCGAACGACGAAGGCGGAGTACAAGGTCGGGGACCCTGTACGGATCAGTAAAGTCAAGGGCAAGTTCGAGAAAAGTTACTTGCCCAACTGGAGCGATGAGCACTTCCTGATTAAACGGCGCCTACCCTGACAGCGGCGAGTCTATGAACTGGAAGATCTTCAAGGGGAACCGTTGCTAGGGACGTTTTACGAGACGGAATTACAGCCTGTCGTAAAAACACAGCAAGACTACTACACGGTGGAGCAGATTTGAAAACGGAACGTCGACGTGGCAAACTGTTTCATTTCGTCAAATGGCAAGGCTGGCCCAGCTCCTTCAATTCCTGGGTCGCGGCCAACCAGGTGAAACGACTATAAAGCCAGACATCACTACCGTCATCCTTCATTCCACGTTCGACCACGGTGCTATGGACAAACAGCAGCTGCCTCTGAACACAGCGTCTCCCAAAACGCGCAAAGCGCAAGTAGGCTTTGTGGTGATACTGCTAACCCTGCTGAGTGTGTTGTACGGAGGTGTATTTTACGACGTAGCCTATGTCAGCACGTTACTTAACCAATTGAGAACACCAGCCACCAGCGAAACCGGTCTACAGAGAGCACCAGTCAACCCCGTATCGAGCCCAGTCACCACCACCACACCCCGTGTACAAGCCACGTCGAGCCCCACACCAAGCTCTACACCTACACCAAGAACACCCACTACGTCTCAAGACCCACCAGATTTCATCCCTCACAGTGAACAGACAACGACCACCGACGTTGTACCTACCCCCATCATCATCCCTGACAGTGTACAGACAACGACGACCGACGTTGTACCCACCACTCCAGTTCACTCGTACCAAATTTACAAGAGCGGGTTACCACGACAACGGATACACCTCGAACCATGGACCCACGGTGGCAGCATCCCTTTACGTGTCTCATCGCAGGACCGACGGGCTCCGGCAAAACGCACTTCGTCCGGAAGCTCCTTCAACACGCCGACAGCATGATCACCCCACCTATTGCCCGAGTGGTGTGGTGTTACGGAGAATGGCAGGCAGCGTAAGCAGCAATGCCCCACATCACGTTCGTGGAAGGCCTACCCAACCTGGCCGATTTGGAACCCGACACCTTGGTGGTTCTGGATGATCTCATGGCGGAGACGGATGCGCGGGTCACCCAACTCTTTACCAAAGGCGGCCATCATCGACGGCTCAGCATCATCTACATTGTGCAGAATCTGTTCAGTAAAAACAAAGAACATCGGAACATTAGCTTAAATGCCCACTACCTGGTGGTCTTCAAAAACCCGAGAGATACCACTCAACTGCTGCACCTGGCGAGACAGATATATCCCGGTCGCACACCGTTTGCGTTGGAAGCCTTTAAAGATGCCACAACCCCTCAGCACGGGTATATGCTCTTCGACCTCAAGCAAGCCACCCCGACCACCTTCGACTACGGACCGGCATCTTTCCCGGAGAGACCCACCACGTGTACTTGCAAAAATAATGTAAACACACCCACAGTGGCGCCCCCAGCTGGAGTGTGTGTGTTTGATGATGGAGATAATAAAAAGAATGAATACCACAGCAGGGTTGACTTTGTCTCTGTTCTCTGAGGTGGATAAAAAGGGCAGAGTTGTGGGTTCTGGCATTAGTTGTACATGATGCCTGCGCGAGTACGGAAGCACGCCCCGACGCTCCGTGTATTGAAGACGGCCCCACCTGAGTTGGTCCGAACCATTGTACGCGGTGCGGACCCTGACCTTGTACGCTGTCTGTGCGAAATCGGGTACAATCTGTTAAAAGGCAACGTACCACTGACTCCGGCTCAGAAGACCAAGTTGGCCAAGCATAAGACAGGTCTCCGAACCCTAGTCCAGAAGCGGGTCCCACAAACACAAAAGAAAAGGGTGTTACTTTCTCGGGGCCATCTTAGCACCGTTGGCCGCTTCCGTGTTGGGTCCAGTATTGGGTGGACTCTTCGGCCGACAATGAACCACACGAAAAAAATGGTCCTCGTCGAACCTCGGTTGCTTCAAAACCTCTAATCGCCCTACCCTGTCCCACCTACGGTGAAGACCATAAACACCCTCGATGGAGAGATGCAACAGATCTTACAGAGACCGGGGTTAAGCGACAGTGAGAAAGTACAACGGTACAATGAGACGCTTCAACGGTACATGACGTTCATGGACCAATACAAAACCCTCTCTACCCCACCACCACCACCACCACCACCACCACGTGACACACCGCCGACCTCAGCACCCCACCAACAGCCGCCATTATCAGGGGTAGCACACACAGCCCCACAGTGGGTGGAAGACGAAGTGCTGAAGAGTGTACCTGCATCATTCAAGAAACAAGCTGGCCTGGTATTACAACGGATGAAACAGAATCCTAACATGACTTGGAATGATAAAGGCGAACTCCTGGTACAGAATCAGGTGGTCCCCGGGACCCACATGACGGATTTAGTGAATGACCTCATGCGTAAACGCAGATCGCACACGGATCCTCGAGGATGGGAGGTCTTTGCTCAAGGCTTGAAAGACATGCATGTACCACAGGAATTGGTGGGGAACCCCCACCGCTGGGCCTTTATGCAGCGAACCCAGCAATCGCCGAGTCGTGCACCACGACAGATTCCACAACCTTGGGAATCCGAATGGGAACCGGAGTCACCCCCAAAACTCCACCACCACAACGGGCACCTTCTTTTCAAACCTTTAAAAAACCACCCTTGATCAGGACACCGCACATCTCCAGAGCCGTGACACGTAGCAAGTCAACGCGACGAACACGACGCCGGACACAACCACCCAAGGTCTGGAACATCTATTAAAACCAACAGCAGCAGCAGGACAGCTCAGTCGCCATGTTTTACCTCACGCTACCCAGTAACAGTTCACTCGATGTGTTTCCTGACAACACCGTGGCCAAGTATGTGACTCAATTACCACAACCGTTGCATTTACCTGGCCGGTGGGAATGTGGACTGGTGGATATTCAGTACCCTTACTCCCAAGGAGTTCATGGGTGGGCTGTCAAGACTGTTGCATTATAAGGCTCTACGGGAGGTCACGAATACTTCAAAACCCATCAAAGCCTATCCCTTCAAGAATCACGTGAACTTCGATTACAACGCACACAACGACAAGGCAGAGCTTATCGTCTCCGCCAACGCGAGTGTCGTACTGAGTCCTATCCTACAGCAAATGCTGGGTTTCGATCTACGGACGTTCGCTGGTCCCACCGCCCACCAAGGCGAGATCCCGATGGATATGAAGTCGGGTATGTACGGACTCTACGTCTACTCGGACGTGGTGGACAACCACATCGTGGGTGATATCAACACACCTCTGTTACGGGTGGTGCCCATTAAAAAGTTGTATGGAGATCAAGTCACCCACAGTTTCACCCACATGCTCTACCTGCCTGTACGACAAACCCACATCAACACGATCACGGTGGATATAAGAGATGACACGGGACGACCGGTGGCATTCGAACGCGGGAAAGTGGTGGTGACACTTCATTTTCGACAAGCACGTGCTCCCCACTTTGCATAATGAAGGTGCCTTACGAGTGCGATGCACGCAGCTATATGGACTATTATGCCCAACAGGCCGGGGGTGGCTTTCCGGTGTTTAGTGGTGCACGCATGCAACGTGGACATGGACTGGGGAACATACTCGGCAGCATCGTCAAAACGTTCCTGCCCTTGGTGACGCGTGGGGTGAAAGCAATCGGCAAACAAGCGGTACGCAGTGGACTGCAAGTGGCCGGTGATGTCTTGGGGGGTACGGCACCCCGACAAGCCTTGAAACGACGGGCCAAAGAAGCGGGAGGCGTCTTGGTGGCCAAAGCACAACGCACCGTAGGGAATAAAAGAGCTGCCCCACCGAGACCACGCACCAGTCGACGACCGACCCAGCGACGACGCACATCGAAGACCCAGGATATATTTTCTTAAACATGTCCTTGATCCACGCCGAGTCCTGCCCCTCCACCAACAGTGAATTTGATTTGTGGACCGTGCCGCCCACACAGACCAGTGCCGAACAAGGATTATGGGTGGAGCATCTCCCGCTGTCCAGCATCAACGCAACAGGGCCCATCGAGTTCACCATCAGTAATGCGGAGACGGCCTATATGGATTTAGCCCATACCTACTTGTATGTGAAAGCCAAGATCGTCAATGGAGATGGCACCAGAATCGCCGACCAAGCAACGGTGGGCCCGACGAATCTCTGGCTGCACTCGATGTTTCAACAGGTGGATATATTTCTCAGCGACAAACTCATCAGTGACTCGACCAACACGTACCCCTATCGAGCCTACATCGAGACGCTGTTGTCGCATGGGCGAGAGGCTAAAAAATCTCAACTGACAGCCGCTTTATTCTACCAGGACAAAGCCGAGCACATGGGCGCAGAGAACGACAATACGGGATATAGCAAACGGAAGGCTTTGACCGCGAACGGCGTCTCGGTGGATATGATCGGTCGACTGCACGCAGACATGTTCATGCAAGACCGATACCTCTTGAACAAGGTTCCCATCAAAATCCGACTGATACGGGCGCCTCCGACCTTCGCCTTGATGGCCACTAACGTAGAGGCGCATGTAGCTGACTATAAGATTGTCATCGAAGACGCAGTCCTGTATGTCCGAAAAGTGAAACCGAATCCAGCCGTTCAATTGGGACACATGAAAGCCTTGGAAACAAAACCAGCCCAGTACCCTATCCGACGTGTGCAAACCAAAGTGTTCTCTGTGTCTGCTGGAAATATGAGCGCCAACAAAGAAAACCTGTTCCTGGGGGAACTACCCAAGCGATTGATCCTGGCCTGTGTGGAAAATACCAGTTTCAGTGGAGCCTACCCAGAGAATCCGTTTGACTTTAAACATTTCGGCATTAATTTTGTGGCCCTGCATGTGGATGGACAATAGGTGCCAGCCACGGCCTTAACCCCGAACTTTGGGCGCGCGAATTTCATTCGAGCCTATCAGAGCCTGTTTACAGCCACCGGTCAAATCAACCAGGACGAAGGGAATTTCATCAGTCGGGAGGACTACGGGAACGGATATACGTTGTTCTGTTTCGATCTGACCCCACCTTAGAGAACGACCATCAGCTGGCCCTGGCCAAGCAAGGCAATTTACGGTTGGAAATCCACTTTCTACGAGCCCTGCGGAGCACCGTCAATGTGATCTGCTACGCCGAGTTTGACAACATCATTCAAGTGGACAAGGCGCGCAACGTGCTGTGTGACTTCTCCACCTAACATGGATACAGACCAGATAACCACCGTGCTGGAGAATGACCCGAGACACGTATGATGTTTCAAGGGGTGTTCGCCCGAGATGTGTTCCCATTAGACCGTGTGTATCCTGCTGCTTACGTTCTCAACACGGACCCGATGGATCGGCCCGGTGAACATTGGGTGGCCGTGTACTTGACAGAACAGCAGGGTGAATACTTTGACCCGTACGGCCTGCCACCCCTCCATCCCGATTTAACAGACTTCATGGATCAAGGCACAGAGACGTGGTGTTGGAGCAGTCAAACGTTGCAAAGCCTGACCAGTAGCGTGTGCGGACAATATTGCTTGTTTTACCTGTACCATCGATGCCGGGGAAGACCCTTATCTACCATCGTACAGATGTTTGACGAGTACCCCAAGGCTGAGGACCGAGATGTACTCGTATATGACTGGGCCGCCCATCATTTCAATGTACAAGTCCCGTTCTGGGCTTGAATTCTTTCAATGTACACACGCCCGCTGTTCTGGGCTTAAGTTTACAAGCCCCCTGTTCTGGGCTGCAATGTACAAGCCCCCTGTTCTGGGCTTCAGTTTACAAGCCCCATGTTCTGGGCTTCAGTTTTCACGTGGTTGTTCTCACGTTGTTGTTGTTCACTGAATAAAAAAATGAGATCTCACCAAAAAACCCTGTCTTGTGTGTTTTATTCATAATGCATCAATGCCCAATGTGGAGATTCAGTCAAACTGAAATCAGTGGTGTAGGATGGGTCCAAAATGTAACCCATCAAGGTTAGAATGCAAGAGTACTATAGTAAAATAGAGAGCCAATGAAATCAGCCCACAGACCAAGTACGTGTTTTTGGTCTAGGTTTGGAGCGGGCATTTCATTGAGGTGCGTGTATACGGTGAGTGAAGACTCGTCCAACACGTATAGATTAAGTTTATTACTATAAGTTCTATGAGCGTAATGCATGAAACTGGCTTTGAACACCGTATTAGCCAATCAGTGGCCTAGAATGGAGCCAAAGGTAACCCATCCATGTCCAGAAAACATTACCCGGGTGTACAAGAACCCGGATGTAGGCGCGGACGTAGGCGACAAATACCCGGATGTAGGCACAGACGTGTACCTAGTACCCGTCCATTGGTTCTTTTATCGATCGCTCATTGGCTCTTTTTCTCGACCGCTGATTGGTCCAAATGGACCTGCCCATCCTTCCCAGGTTCATTTACACTCCCCTTTTTGGGGTTCAAGCTCTGACTATATCGATGCCGCAACACTGTCTCATTGGACATAGAACCTTTTGACTTGAATGTCACCTTTTGTCCCGCGCGCGCACTTCCGGTGATGACGCGCGCGCGCGCGCTGCGGTGGGGGGCCGGGGCCCGCCGGGAAAGTTAGAGGTCGTGTGTTTGAGCATTCACCCCAACCGGAAGTGACGTCATTTTTACATCCGGGTGAATTCACCCAAACTGGAAGTGACGTCACACACACACACTTGCGCAACCCCAGAACATGACAAATACAGGCAAGTCTGGACATGTCCAAAGGTCACGCCTCATTCACCCAAACCGGAAGTGACGTCATATGCAAATTTCTGAGGTCAAAGTTCAGTAGGGCTCGCCTAGACCCCAAAAACGTCTATGTCCATATTATGGCCAGGCTGCGCATGCGCAGAATGACCCTATGTCAACCCCACACCCACGCCATCAGAGGCGCCCTCACATAGGCTTCACATGGATACCTCACACGACCCATTCGAACCGTGAATAGCCCATCTCTAACCCAAAGACACCCAAAAATGCCTGCTTTGTATACTACGGGCCAGGCTGCGCATGCGCAGACTATTGAACACGGACGAACCATTAGTGTAGTCAAGTGCTCCTCCACGAGAGCTTCAAAATAAGACCTCACTCGACCCCATTGGACCATTAGGGACTCACCTAGACTCCAACATGTCCAACGCGTATGGCCCTATACACCCATAGCCATGCAGTATAGGCCTATGGGCTTACCCAGGCCTCGGTGACTTTTTTCAAAAATTTCACCGTTTTGCTCCGGGACACTTCCTATCGTGTTCTAAATGACGAGACGTGAAAAACAAATCCAAACAACCCTACCGCAAATGTATAGAAGTAGGTTTCTCAGGGGGACAAACATTGATCCTATACCCCCAGTATGGAACTATATGGGTCTATATGGGTCTCGGTGACTTTTTTCAAAAATTTCACCGATTCGCTCCGCGACACTTCCTATCATGTTCTAAATGACGAGACTAAGAAAACGAGACCCCCACAACCCTACCGCAAATGTTTGGAAGTACGTTTCCCAGGGGGACAAACATTGGTGCTATACCCCCAATATGGGCCTATATAGGCATTTTCCCGTAATTTAGGCTAAATTCCGTGTTCCGTATTTTTTCAGGAAAAATTTTACATACACCCACCCTGGAACTAGGGGGAGATAACTCTATTGATAGGCAGGTGACCACATCCCGACGAAATGACCAGTTTTCGACACCGGATGTGCCGCCATCTTGAACATACGCTCCGCCATCTTGGATATGTCCCATAATGCACCGGGTCAAAATACTCGCTTCTGATTGGCTGAGAGCTCTGTGACGGATTTGAAATACTCGCTTCTGCTTGGAATAGAGCTCCGCATTGCGTCTGCGTATTCCTACCGCACACCCAACCCATCAGATGCCCCTTCACGAAGGCTTCACATGGATACCTCATACAACTCCATCGGCCCATTAGGGACTGCCCTAGCTCCCAAAACGGCTATTTCCATACCCTTGGGCCACCGCGCATGCGCAAAATGCCGATATTTCAACCCCACACCCAGCCCATTAGATGCCCCTTCACGAATGCTTCACTTTGATACCTCACTCGACCCCATTGGACCAATAGGGACTCCCCTAGCTCCAAAACGTCTATTTTCATACCCTTTGACCACCGCGCATGCGCAGAATGACGATAGTTCAACCCCACACCCAGCCCATCAGATGCCCCTTCACGAATGCTTCACTTTGATACCTCACTCGACCCCATTGGTCCATTAGTGGCCCCCCTAGCTCCAACACGTCTATTTTCATACCCTTGGGCCATCGCGCATGCGCAGAATGACCCTAATTCAACCCCACACCCAGCCCATCAGATCCCCCTTCACGAATGCTTCACTTTGATACCTCACTCGACCCCATTGGTACATTAGGGGCTCCCCTAGCTCCAAAACGTCTATTTTCAGACCCTTGGGCCACCGCGCATGCGCAGAATGACCCTAATTCAACCCCACACACAGCCCATCAGATGCCCCCTCACCTAGGCTTCACTTTGATACCTCATACGACCCCATCGGACCATTTTATCTAGGGACTACTTTTTCTCCGCGGAAGGTTTTTCCCGAGACCGATGAATACAAAGCTTAACCGAACTATAGTGATCCGCCATTGCCGATGACAAGTCTGGACATGTCCAGAGAATGATGAACGACACAACCAGAGTTGTCTCCCCCTAGTGCGGGTTTTTGCCACCAATGTGTACAGATGGCGCCACCATCGGAAGTTGTGACGTCATAGTTACATCCGGGTGAATGTGACCTCAATTCACGCTTACGCTACTACTTATGTGTACCCTCACTCAGTTCAGATTTTTTACCCCATAAGCAGGAAATGGAACAGACCCACACTTTTAACAATATTTTATTTGATGATATGCCTATAAATGAAGATTTTACACTTATTGAACTGAAACAGGCTCTTCATAATATCCATGATTCATCGCCAGGAGAGGACAATATTCCTACGAAGTAGGCTACAGATCGCAAATTGTCCGGTAATGAGTGAGTCCATCCGAATCCTTTCGTCGGCAAAATAAGGAGAACCGTTAACATTAGAACCTTGATTTTTGGCATGAACGTGCATTAGGGCATTGTTACCATCAAGTTCTCATCTGAAATAATTCCGATTATAATTAGATTGATAATTAACACTTCAGTATATTAGATATACATTGTGTATGTAAACTGTATCCTATTCCACATTGGCCACACCAGGCTGGAGCCTTCAAATTCAGGTCAAATTATCCACAGCTAAAAATACCCTGTCCCATTGCACATGGCCCGGAGGTTAATCTTAAGTACTGCATATACCCTCAAACTATGGGCGGCCATGTATGTCAAAATTACCAGCTCGGGTTGTACAGCTTAACTCACAACAGAAAACGTATCTAACGATATAAAGCGTCAGTATAAACGCTTATGTCATCTTTTGTAAACAAGGATCCAAACTTTAAACGCATATTTCATCTCTCTCCAAACGATAATACAAGCGAACTCAGAACAAACAGTATATTTCAGCACGTACAACGTATCAGAGAACGAATGACCTCTTTCAGAACGTACTTTATAATCGAGGAGGCGCTCGGCAGACGGGAGACCACTCGAGCGCCTCTATCTGCTTCTCCCCCACATTTTGAGGGGGTGGCTGTCGTTTGCATGAGCGACTCATAGTAAGGAGTCTCACAAGATGAGAATGGCAAGTCCATGTAAACATTTTTGTCTGATATCTGAAGTTCAAAACTTTTGGTACCCTTTAACCTAGGGGCAAAAAATAACCACATTCATTTTGAGGTCACGACCTGAAATAGCGGAAGTCGAAATAGCGGCCCAGTTTCACGTCATATATCTTTCTACCATTCGGAATGACCCGATTATTTCCGGAAATAATTTCCGAAGGAACGTTGTTCGTTGTGAAACAGCTCGTTCGTTCTGAGTTATACTCTTCCTTTTCAAATAGGTCACACTCTGTGTCGGACTGGCTATTCGTCCAGAACTAGGCTTTTCATTCTGAGTTTGTATTCGAACATCGTACCGTTTGTTTTCGGTTTGAGTATATGTTCAAAGTTAATGTTTTTTTATTTGCAGGAATATAAAATGCGTTTAAGATTACAGTGGACATTGTAAGATATGCTGTCTTTTCTGAGTTTGGCTTTAGGTTTTGTAATTGCTAATTTTGACATAAATGGCTGCCCATATCAAACAATCAGCGCTGTTTCCATAACGAAGCTGAGGTGGTTTAACGTTTATCAATGAAGAAAATCACCGATCAACCGCCATAGAATATAAATGTGAAACAAGAAGACCGGAATAGTACATTCATCAGATTGCCGATGCCCAAAATGTGTTGTCTCATATATCTAGATGACAACGTGATGTAGAGACGCTATTTATTCCTCTTTGTACCGGTTATGCTCAGGAGAATGACATAGAATCTTGTGCATAGAAGGTGTTGGTCTGGAGTTGAATTACCGTAAACTACATAAATGCTACCTTTCTACTATAGTACTATAAATAAAAATC
Source organism: Hanleya hanleyi (assembly GCA_036873755.1). Taxonomy (NCBI): domain Eukaryota; kingdom Metazoa; phylum Mollusca; class Polyplacophora; order Lepidopleurida; family Hanleyidae; genus Hanleya; species Hanleya hanleyi. The sequence goes on from JAVTVY010005839.1 coordinate 27,154, forward strand.
TGTTGTATTGTTGGGGAAATAATGTGATTCAAAAAGTTGTTTTGATCCTGTACAAGGGCACTGAAAACCATTAAACAGATGTAAATGTATTTTCACACGTGAAGCTTGAAATCTACTGAACCTATATTATTCAATCTGTTTCCTTTAATTAACAAATTGTAAAATTAAATCGGCGATCGTTATTTATTTGTACCAGGGCCGAATCACTAAATGACCAGAACATTCACCAATATACTTTCATTTTTTGCGGCACGAACACATCGATGTAAATATATAAATACCCAGAATATAATCTTGCTCAATCTCACAAAAGGTATGTTATGAAGAGAACCTGTGGCTGTTATGGAAGGTTGTACAAACTCAAAATGTCTTACGGAAGAACTGGATGCTAAAGGTCACATACCGTACAGACATGTATCCACATGGGATTTCTCGACTCTCTATACTACAATCCCTCATCAGGACCTTATTGACCGTCTAAGTTCATTAATAGTATCTGTGTTCAAGAAAACTGATCGTAGATATATTAATGTCGGAAGCCATAAAGCATTCTTTAGCTCGACTACATACAAGAGATATCATTCATGGGATGTTTCTTTGTTTATAGAGTTACTTGAATTTCTCATTAAAAATATCTATGTGAAATTTGGCAACACAATATATCAGCAGCATATAGGTATTCCAATGGGTACTAATTGTGCACCCCTGTTGGCTGACCTGTATCTGTTCTCTTATGAATATGACTATATGCTGGCGCTTTCAAAAACCGATCCACTCAAAGCCCGTTCCTTCTCATTCACCAAACGCTATATAGACGATCTTCTCGCTGCGGATAATCGCTATATAAATGACGCAGTGAAGGATATATATCCACCTTCACTGGATTTGAAGGAAACTACAGATAGCCCTACAGGCACATCTTATTTAGATCTCTATCTCTATAAAAATGAAGCGGGCATTCTCTCTCGTCGACTTTATGACAAGAGATGATTACAATTTCGACATCGTAAACTATCCCTTTCTGGATAGTAATATTCCAGTGGGACCTGCATATGGCGTATACATATCTCGCTTAGTAGCATTTGCTAGATCCTGTGTTAAATGTGATGATTTTAATCAACGTCACAAAACATTGTTGCAGAAACTTATAAAACAGGGCTATTCCACCAAGCGCCTCCACTCAAAGTTTCTCAAATTTGGCGATACATATCGCATGCTGATAGCAAAATACGAACGTAGCGTGCAAGATCTATGGCGCTACGTTTCGTAACTTGTGTCTAATTCCGCTTAACCCGGGGCTAGGGGCCGTATGAACCCATGTACTTCAAGATCCTCATGGTACTCATATGAACAGTCACAATCAAAGCGTGACTGAGATACATCTTTTTTTTTAGATGACGACTCTATAACGAATATTATGGATTAAGAATACTGATCAGCGATACGGATTTGATATTTTGGAACATCATGATGTCTTGCCGGCATCATTGAAAACTGTTGACCGCTTCTCTCTTGCAGGAAACAAGCCTATGTTTATGTATACTTTTGTCTTTTTGAATTTGGTGCTAATACTGTTATATGGAAATGGAATAGGTCTTTGGATTATGGACGCGGATATTCTCTAATGGACGACGGCTGGATTATGAATGACGGACTAGACGCTTGTAATGTACCATATTATGATGAAACGTACCGTAGGGGAGGGTCACATCATATCTCAATGAAAATACGATCGAGTCCTAATGCCTACTGTACTTCGTAGGTCCTGTGACGTTAGTCACACTGCTCATGTTTCATACTCAATGGTTAAAAATATGCCTGAAAAAGCTCTCAATGTGTTACTTCTATTTTCCTACGAAGTAGGCTACAGATCGCAAATTGTCCGGTAATGAGTCAGTGAGTCCATACGAATCCTTTCGTCGGCAAAATAAGGAGAACCATTAACATTAGAACCTTGATTTTGGCATGAACGTGCATTAGGGCATTGTTACCAGCAAGTTCTGAGCTGATCGAATTCTGATGAAAATTTGATTTATAATTATTATTTTTTTCATTATTTATTGTTAGCTCAGCGAGTGCACTGTCATGCCCATTGGGAACCCTTGGCTGTATTCTTCTCTGTGACTTTTAAGCGCCTGGGACTGACTTCGGCCGCCCAGCACTAAAGCAAAAAAAAAAATATGATGCGCCCAGCTCTCGAAAATATCAGTAACTTTAATGGTACTTGCCAAAATATGTCGGCATTATACGTTTCAAGGTAGCTCCGCCATGTTTTCCCTCATAGTCCACTCCATGCTTCCCGAACATCTGCCGTAAATTGTTGGAAATATTCGGGAACCCTCGTGATCATGCTGGTCGCTGTTAGCCGGTGATATTGCGGAAGGCTACCGAAATACCAGAATCTCGCGTCAGGCGAGCTGTATATGCCACGATGCATGAAGGAAACAAATCATTTGATCGGAGAATGGAGGTTGTTATTTTTAGCCTAACTTTCAGTGTAATGTTGACACACATTCCGATACCACACACATTCCGATAGTAGGCCTATCCGTTTTCACTCATTTGCTGGTCTTGGAATTTCGTTGAGATTGAAGGCACCATTTCTTCAGTTCAGTCATTAGTTCTGAGCTCACCTACTTTTGATGAAAATTCCTGGTGATTTTTGAGGACTTGGGCGGTGCCCATCTTAATATAGGCAGGATTTCAACTGGGGGTGGGGATTTCCAAGAGTTCAGTTCGCGTTCGAGCCCTAATGCCTACTGTACTTCGTAGGTCCTCTGACGTTAGTCACACTACTCATGTTATAATACTATATGGTCTAAAATGTGTTTACCTATATCGTGGAAGAGAGCTGTTGTTATACCGGTGGCTAAACCTGGAAAGGATCCCTCTCTTCCTACGTCATATAGACCAATAGCCTTAACATCTAACCTGTGTAAGATCATGGAAAAAATGATTAATGTTCGTCTGGCGTGGTTTCTTGATAAAAATAATATACTTCCCCTGTTCAGTGAGGATTTCGTAGAAATCGTTCCACTGTTGACCATGTTATCACTTTAGAGGATTCTATAAGGAAATCTCTGCTTAACAAAGAATATTTTTTATCATTGTTTTTAGATATTTACGGAAGCCCCCAGGGGACATGAGAGAAAAAAAATATATACAAAGCTATCTCGTGCGCACGACTTAGAGCCGTAACTCGTGCGCACGACTTAGCCGCCTATCTCGTGCGCACGAGATAGGAACGAGGCTCCATATTAGATTCGCATAAGACCTCGTTCTGGTGAGGGAGACCCTCGTCTCTATGTCGTGCGCACGACTTATTCGTCTATCTCGTGCGCACGACTTAGGAGGCTAACTCGTGCGCACGACTTAGAGACGTAACTCGTGCGCACGAGTTAGAAGGCTAACTCGTGCGCACGACTTATTCGTCTATCTCGTGCGCACGACATAGAGACGAGGTTCTCCCTCACCAGAACGAGGTCTTATGCGAATCTAATATGGAGCCTCGTTCCTATCTCGTGCGCACGAGATAGGCGGCTAAGTCGTGCGCACGAGTTACGGCTCTAAGTCGTGCGCACGAGATAGCTTTGTATATATTTTTTTTCTCTCATGTCCCCTGGGGGCTTCCGTAGTACGTATGGAGGCATGGCCTTTTAATTAAAATGAACAACCTTGGGATTGAGGGGAGAATGTTAGGCTGGGTTAAAAAAAATTTATCTGACCGTTTTATTCAAGTTCGAGTTGGTCGAGATTTATCTCGGCGCGTTCTTGTTGAGAACGGTGTGCCTCAAGGCTCGGTCTTATCGCCTACATTATTTAATATCACTATTAATGACCTTCCATCTGCCCTAAATCCAAAACTTAAATGTTCTCTATTTGCAGATGACAAAGCCATATGGTTTGCCTGTAAAAGTATTAATCATGCAAAGAAATATATTCAACAGGGTATTAATGATATTGTTAAATGGGGTCATCTGTGGGGTTTTAAGTTTTCATCTGTGAAAACTGAAGCTGTATTATTTACAAAAAGGCATTTACAGAACCCGCTTAATCTTGTGTTGGATGGTTCTATTGTAAAAATTTCAAACTCTTTTAAATATTTGGGTGCTATATTGGACAAACGTCTTACATGGAAAGAACATATTAATGTCCTAACTATTAAATGTAAGAAAGTGCTAAACCTTATGCGTTGTGTGTCTGGAAGATCATGGGGTGCAGATAAGAAAACATTATTATTATTATATCGTGCATTAATTCGTTCTAGATTAGATTATTGTTGTGAGGCTTACGATAGCGCATGCGCGACACTGAAATCAAAACTAGACTCTGTTCAGTGTCACGCTCTTCGTATATGTACAGGGGCTCTCAGAACCACTCCTTTAAATGTTTTACAAGTTATTTGCAATGAGTGGCCCCTGTATATTCGGCGACGCATGCGCACTCTTAAATTTACGTTGAAGTTAAAGTCCTCAAAAAACCAATCTGCCTTATCTGTTTTTACCCCTACTCCATATGATAGATTTTATGTTGACAATTCTTCTCGACCAGAACCATTTAGTATTCGTTCCAAATCTATTTGTTCCATGCTTAATATTCCTGATTTAATTATTCAACAGTCCTCTGTTCCAGCACTTCCTCCTTGGCATTTAAAATTACCATTCATATCGTTAGATATTCATAATAAAGTTAAAAAATCTGACCCCCAGTATATTATTCAGTCTTGTGCTAGGGAACATATCGATACTAATTGGTCTCAATATTTACAGGTCTTTACAGACGGGTCAAAAAATTCTGATTATGTCGGGGCAGCTTTCTGTGTGCCCGAAATCAAATATAGTAAGTGTTTGAGATTAACTGATAATGTATCTGTGTTTACAGCTGAACTCACAGCTATCTTAATGTCATTGCGGTTTTTATCTGATTTTAGACCAGCTAGAGCTGTGATTTTATCAGACTCGTTGAGTTCATTACAAGCACTTATTAATTTTACTTGGACGAAATCTACTCCTATTTTTATATGAAATATTACATATCTGCACTGTTTTATCTTTCCAGGGAATACATATATGTTTTGAATGGCTTCCTGCCCATGTGGGTCTGTTGGGGAATGAGTCAGCTGACCGATTAGCCAAGCAAGCCCTTTTACTCCCTGGTATTTCCATCCCAGTTTTAATGAACATGTCCGAGATTTTAAGTTGGCTCAAACCCCAATTCATTCGCATGTGGCAGGAAGACTGGGATTCATCTACTAAAGGTCGCTTTTATCATGATTTTAACTCAGATGTTATTTTAGCCCATGATTTTAACTTATCATCCCGACTAGCTGAGAAACTATTTTATAGAATTCAATCTGGGCATATTCCTATTAACTCTTACCTTGCTCGTTTTAATTTACATGAAACTGGTTTATGCGACGACTGCTTGGTGGATGATTCAGTAGATCATTTTTTATTCCATTGTCTCAGACATGTTAATCAACGTCATTTGTTTTATACTGATCTTATTCATGCAGGTGTTTTTAATCCAACCATGGAGAATGTTTTTAAGCCTTCTAGAAATCACGGTAAGGTTTTCCAGGCTGTTGCGGATTTTATCATCCGATGTAAGCGTTTTTAATTTATACTGACCATGTATTGTAAATTTTAACCTTTTCCTTTTAATTTGATTTATCTGTGATTTTGCTGTGATATCTGTGTAGCATTACTATTTTTTGCATGGCCTATACTTATATTTATTCTTTTTTACTTGTATGCTGCTTTCAACCTACTTTTGCATGTGTATGCATGTGTTGATTATGTAATAATTTTAACCTTTACACCGCGCGCGCCGGGAGTCAGCTCTGAGCTCCACAGGCTTTGAGCTCCAAGAGCTCCGATCCAAGAAATTGGTATACCGATTGGTATAATGCAGGACAGATATTGTATAACACAGAACAGATATGGTATAATACAGCGCAGATATGGTATAATTCAAGACAGATATGGTATAATACAGCACAGATTTGGTATAATGCAGGACATATATTGCATAATAAAGCACAGATATGTTATAATTCAGGACAGATATAGTATAGTACAGCACCGATTTGGTATAATGCAAGACAGATATGGTATAATACAGCACATATATATGGTATGATGCATGACAGATATGATACAATAGAGGACAAACATTGTATAATACAAGACATATGGTATAATACAGGACATATGGTACAATACAGGACAGATACTGTATAATACAGTACAGACACGGGATAATACAGCACAGATATGGTATAATACCGCACATATTTGGTATAATGCAGGACAGATATGGTATAATACAGCACAGATATATGGTATAATGCATCTCAGATATGGTATATTAGAGGACAAACAGTGTATAATACAGGACAGATATGGTATAATACAGGTCATATATGGTACAATACAGGACATACTGTAAAATACAGGACATGTATGGTATAACACAGGACATATATGATACAATACAGCACAGATATGGTATAGTACAGAACAGATTTGGTATAATGCAGGACAGATATGATACAATAGAGGACAAACATTGTATAATACAAGACAGATATGGTGTAATACAGGACATATATGGTACAATACAGGACAGATACTGTATAATACAGTACAGACACGGGATAATACAGCACAGATATGGTATAATACCGCACATATTTGGTATAATGTAGGACAGATATGGTATAATACAGCACAGATATATGGTATAATGCATCTCAGATATGGTATATTAGAGGACAAACATTGTATAATACAGGACAGATATGGTATAATACAGGTCATATATGGTACAATACAGGCCAGATACTGTAAAATACAGCACAGATATGGTATAACACAGGACATATATGATACAATACAGCACAGATATGGTATAATACAGGAGAGATATTGTATAATACATCACATATGGTATAATACAGCACAGATATGGTATAATAGAGGGCAAATATTGTATAATACTGCACAGATTTTATATAATACAGGACATATACTGTATAATACAGCACAGATTTTGTATAATACAGAACGTATATTGTAAAATAGATGACAAACATGGTACCATACAGGATAGATTTGGTAAAATACAGAACGGATATTGTATAACACAGAACAGATATGGTATAATACAGCACAGATATGGTATAATTCAAGACAGATATGGTATAATACAGCACAGATTTGGTATAAAGCAGGCCAGATATTGTATAATAAAGCACAGATATGTTATAATTCAGGACAGATATGATATAGTACATCACAGATTTGGTATAACACAGGACATATATGATACAATACAGCACAGATATGGTATAGTACAGAACAGATTTGGTATAATGCAGGACAGATATGATACAATAGAGGACAAACATTGTATAATACAAGACAGATATGGTGTAATACAGGACATATATGGTACAATACAGGACAGATACTGTATAATACAGTACAGACACGGGATAATACAGCACAGATATGGTATAATACCGCACATATTTGGTATAATGTAGGACAGATGGTATAATACAGCACAGATATATGGTATAATGCATCTCAGATATGGTATATTAGAGGACAAACATTGTATAATACAGGACAGATATGGTATAATACAGGTCATATATGGTACAATACAGGCCAGATACTGTAAAATACAGCACAGATATCGTATAACACAGGACATATATGATACAATACAGCACAGATATGGTATAATACAGGAGAGATATTGTATAATACATCACATATGGTATAATACAGCATAGATATGGTATAATAGAGGTCAAATATTGTATAATACTGCACAGATTTTATATAATACAGGACATATACTGTATAATACAGCACAGATTTTGTATAATACAGAACGTATATTGTAAAATAGATGACAAACATGGTACCATACAGGATAGATTTGGTAAAATACAGAACGGATATTGTATAACACAGAACAGATATGGTATAATACAGCACAGATATGGTATAATTCAAGACAGATATGGTATAATACAGCACAGATTTGGTATAAAGCAGGCCAGATATTGTATAATAAAGCACAGATATGTTATAATTCAGAACAGATATGATATAGTACATCACAGATTTGGTATAATGCAGGACAGATATGGTATAATACAGCACATATATATGGTATGATGCATGACAGATATGATACAATAGAAGACAAACATTGTATAATACAAGACATATGGTATAATACAGGACAGATACTGTAAAATACAGCACAGATATGGTATAACACAGGACATATATGATACAATACAGCAAAGATATGGTATAATACAGGACAGATATTGTATAATACATCACATGGTATAATACAGCACAGATATGGTATAATAGAGAGCAAATATTGTATAATACTGCACAGATTTTATATAATACAGCACATATACTGTATAATACAGCACAGATATATGGTATAATGCATCCCTGATATGGTATATTAGAGGACAAACAGTGTATAATACAGGACAGATATGGTATAATACAGGCCATATATGGTACAATACAGGCCAGATACTGTAAAATACAGCACAGATATGGTATAACACAGGACATATATGATACAATACAGCACAGATATGGTATAATACAGGACAGATATTGTATAATACATCACATATGGTATAATACAGCACAGATTTTTTATAATACAGAACTTATATTGTATAATAGAGGACAAACATGGTACCATACAGGATAGATTTGGTAAAATACAGAACGGATATTGTATAGCACAGAACAGATATGGTACAATACAGCACAGATATGGTATAATTCAAGACAGATATGGCATAATACAGCACAGATTTGGTATAATGCAGGACAGATATTGTATAATAAAGCACAGATATGTTATAATTCAGGCCAGATATGGTATAGTACAGAACAGATTTGTTATAATGCAGGACATATGATACAATAGAGGACAAACATTGTATAATACAAGACAGATATGGTGTAATAAAGGACATATATGGTACAATACAGGACAGATACTGTATAATACAGTACAGACACGGGATAATACAGCACAGATATGGTATAATACCGTACATATTTGGTATAATGTAGGACAGATATGGTATAATACAGCACAGATATATGGTATAATGCATCTCAGATATGGCATATTAGAGGACAAACATTGTATAATACAGAACAGATATGGTATAATACAGGTCATATATGGTACAATACAGGCCAGATACTGTAAAATACAGCACAGATATGGTATAACACAGGACATATATGATACAATACAGCACAGATATGGTATAATACAGGAGAGATATTGTATAATACATCACATATGGTATAATACAGCCCAGATATGGTATAATAGAGGGCAAATATTGTATAATACTGCACAGATTTTATATAATACAGGACATATACTGTATAATACAGCACAGATTTTGTATAATACAGAACGTATATTGTAAAATAGAGGACAAACATAGTACCATACAGGATAGATTTGGTAAAATACAGAACGGATATTGTATAACACAGAACAGATATGGTATAATACAGCACAGATATGGTATAATTCAAGACAGATATGGTATAATACAGCACAGATTTGGTATAAAGCAGGCCAGATATTGTATAATAAAGCACAGATATGTTAAGCACAGATATGTTATAATTCAGGACAGATATGGTATAGTACATCACAGATTTGGTATAATGCAGGACAGATATGGTATAATACAGCACATATATATGGTATGATGCATGACAGATATGATACAATAGAAGACAAACATTGTATAATACAAGGCATATGGTATAATACAGGACATATATGGTACAATACAGGACAGATACTGTATAATACAGTACAGACACGGGATAATACCGCACATATTTGGTATAATGCAGGACAGATATGGTATAATACAGCAGATATATGGTATAATGCATCTCAGATATGGTATATTAGAGGACAAACAGTGTATAATACAGGACAGATATGGTATAATACAGGTCATATATGGTACAATACAGGACATACTGTAAAATACAGCACAGATATGGTATAACACATGACATATATGATACAATACAGCACAGATATGGTATAATACAGCACAGATATTATATAATACATCACATATGGTATAATACAGCACAGATATGGTATAATAGAGGGCAAATATTGTATAATACAGAACATATATTGTAAAATACAGGACATATGGTACAATACAGTAAAGATATGCTACAATACAGCACAGATTTGGTATAATAAAGGACAGATACTGTATAATACAGGACAGATTTGGCATAATACAGGACATATATGGTATAATAGAGGACAAATATTGTACAATGCAGGACAGACTTGGTATAATAGACAGATATTGTATAACACAGTACAGATATGGTCTAATACAGCACAGATATGGTATAATTCAGGACAGATATGGTATAATACAGCACAGATTTGGTATAATGCATGACAGATATGGACGGTCTATCTCTACACCAAATACCTTCCTTCACTGCCCCAAAATGCTAACTTTCGCTACTACTTGTACTGATTTCGTCACCAATGACGTCACAGATGCTGTGGACTTCCCGCAAATCGTGATCTCCACCCCGAAGGCTACAAGATGACACCCCACAGGACGCATTCTGACCAAGGATGGTCCATCTCTACACCAAATACCTTCTTTCATTGCCCCAAAATGCTCTGTTTGGCTACTACTCCTACTGATGACGTCACCGATGGCGTCACATATGACGCGAACATGCCTCAAATCGGGGTCTGCGCGCCGAAAACTACAAGATGACACCCCACACGACGCATTCGGACCAAGGATGGTCCATCTCTACCCAAATACCTTGCTTCACTGCCCCAAAATGCTCACTTTCGCTACTACTCGTACTGATGACGTCACCAATGACGTCACAGATGCTGTGAACAGCCCCCAAATCGGGGTCTACACCCTGAGGCCTACAAAATGACACCTCCCAGGACGCATTCGGACCAAGGATGGCCAATCTCTACACCAAATACCTTCCTTTCACTGCCCCAAAATACCCACTTTACTTACTACTCGTACTGATGACGTCACCGATGACGTCACAGGTGACGGAAACATCCCTCAAATCAGGGTCTACACCCTGAGAACTACAAGCTGACACCTTCCAGGACGCATTCGAAGCGTGAATAGTCCATGTCGACCCCAAATACCTTCATGTACTGCCCCAAAATGGTCACTTTACTTACTACAACCAACTGCGCATGCGCAGATTAACGCGACTTGCACGTAAAAACACACCATTCTGACTCTAACCCACACAAGCTTCACTTTGACACCTTCCACGACCTATTCGGATCCATAGCGGTCCATCTCTACCCCAAACACACACCCACATACCCCCAAAATGCCTGATTTCTCTACTACGGCCAGACTGCGCATGCGCAGATTGACGCGACTTGCATTTAACAACATGCCATTCTGACTCTACCCCACACAAGCTTCACATTGATACCTCACACGACCCATTCGAACCGTGAATAGCCCATCTCTAACCCAAACACACACCCACATACCCCCCAAAGATGCCTGGTTTCTCTACTACGGCCAGGCTGCGCATGCGCAGACTATTGAACACGGACCAACCATTAGTGTAGTCAAGTGCTCCTCCACGAGAGCTTCAAAATAAGACCTCATACGACATCATAGGATCATTAGGGGCCCACCTAGACTCCAACACGGCCACCCCGTATGGCCCTATACACCCATAGCCATGCAGTATAGGCCTATGGGCCTACCCAGGCCTTGGTGACTTTTTTCAAAAATTTCACCGATTCGCTCCAGAACACTTCCTATCATGTTCTACATGACGAGACGTGAAAAACGAGACCCCACAACCCTACCGCAAATGTCGAGAAGTAAGTTTCCCAGTAGGATAAACATTGAACCTATACTCCAGTATGGGAATATATATTTATATATATATGTCTATATGGGGCTATATCGTACTTTTTCAAAAATTTCACCGATTCGCACGGGGACACTTCCTATCATGTTCTAAAGGACGAGACGAGTAAAACGAGACCCCATAACCCTACCGCAAATGTATAGAAGTACGTTTCCCAGGGGGACAAACATTGATCCTATACCCCAGTATGGGACTATATGAGGCTATATCGGACTTTTTCAAAAATTTCACCGATTCGCTCCGGGACACTTCTTATCATGTTTGTCTTGACGAGACTAAGAAAACGAGACCCCACAACCTATACCGCAAATGTCGAGAAGTAGGTTTCCCAGGATGGTCCTATACCTCCCATACCCCATATAGGCATTTTCCGTAATTTAGAATAAAGTCCGTGTTCCGTATTTTTTCAGGAAAATTTTTACATACACCCACCCTGGAACTAGGGGGAGATAACTCTATTGACAGGCGAGCCCCGTTAAGCCCGGCGACCTATATAGCCCCCATACCCCATATAGGCATTTTCCCAGATTTTTCGATAAAGTCCGTTTTCCGTTTTTTTTTGTTTTTTTTTCAGCAAAAATTTTACATGCACCCACCCAGCCATAAAATACCCCTTCACCTAGGCTTCACTTTGATACCTCACTCGACCGCATTGGACCATTAGGGGCTCCCCTAGCTCCAACACGGCTATTTTCATACCCTTGGGCCACCGCGCATGCGCAGAATGCCGATATTTCAACCCCACACCCAGTCCATTAGATGCCCCTTCCCATAAGCTTCACTTTGATACCTCACTCGACCCAATTGGACCATTAGTAGCTCCCCTAGCTCCAACACGTCTATTTCCATACCCTTCGGCCACCGCTCATGCGCAGAATGCCGATAGTTCAACCCCACACCCAGTCCATTAGATGCCCCTTCACGAATGCTTCACTTTGATACCTGACTCGACCCCATTGCACCATTAGGGGCTCCCCTAGCTCCAACACGGCTATTTCCATACCCTTGGGCCACCGCGCATGCGCAGAAGGCCGATATGTCAACCCCACACCCAGCCCATTAGATGCCCCTTCACCTAAGCTTCACTTTGATACCTCACTCGACCCCATCGGACCATTTTATATAGGGACTACTTTTTCTCCGCGGAAGCTTTTTCCCGAGACCGAATCACCGCCAAAACCGCGACCAGACCGCATCACCGCGGATGAATACATCCTGTATACATCCCCTCTAACAATTGGAACTCTCCTGTGCTGGAGGTAGCTTTTGGTCCTTCTGCCGGAACTATAGTACACTTGACCTCTCCTCCTCAAATCCGCCTCAAATGACCTCTACATCCGGGTGAAATTCTTGCCCATTTACGCAATGTACACTACTTGCCGACATCATTTAAAACTGTTGACCGCTTCTCTCTTGCAGGAAACTAGCCTATGTTTGAGTATACTATGATTATTTTTAATTTGGTGCTAATGTTGTTATATGAATTAGATTCTTGGCTTATGGACGCGAAAATTCTTTTATGGACAACGCTTGTACTTCTATTGAAGGTACAAGTTTTTGTTCAACAAAGTGACTTGCCGCGTATCGACAGGGTTGTTGAACAATAACGTTGGCAAATTGGCTATGGCTTGAGACGCATTGCCGTGGGAAATACATTATGTGCGTAAGAAGGATATATTGATCAACTTTCGGTGAAGACATAAGTATTTGTCCATGCGCAGAATGTTGAAAACGGACGACACAATAGTTCATTCGGATGGTATCCCACGAATGCTTCACGATGACACCTGAAACGATCCGATCGGACCACTATGGGTCCACCTCGACCCCAAAACGTTCATTCCAATACACTTTTTACCCCTCGGCCAAAATTTGGCCGAAGGGTATTGTCGTCGTCATGTACGTCTGTCCGTCTGTCCGTCCGTCCGTCCGTCACACCTTTCTCGTTACCAAGATATCTTCAGAACGACTTACCCTAGGCACACCAAACTTGCAGTGCACATCCGTATGCGCGTGACGCAGAACCGTATTGAATCTGGACCTGATTGGTTGGAAACTTTGGCGGCCATCTTTAATTTATGCGAAACCATCATAGCTTTCTCGTTACCAAGATATCTTTAGAACGACTTACCCTAGGCACACCAAACTTGCACTGCATATCCATATGCTCATGACCCAGAACCCTATTGAATCTGGACCTGATTGGTTGGAAACTTTGGCGGCCATATTTAATTTATGCGAAATCATTAATCTTGTGTATCTTAGGTACCATTTCACTGTTCCGTGTGTGAACTTGGTATAGATCATCGATGCATCAAGAAACTTCAAAGGAATGACCAAACCAGCTTCCCTGATTCGGTGGAAACCTTGGCGGCCATCTTTAATTTATGCAAAATCTTTAATGATATATATCTTTGATACCATTCAAGTGTTCTATACGAAACTTGGTATACAGCATCGATGTATCAAGAGATCTGCAATGTATAACCACATCAGTTCCTCTGAGTGGCAGGAAGGATGGGCGGCCATCTTTAATTTATGCGAAATCATTAATGATCTCTATCTCTGATACCGTTCGAGTGCTCGATGTAAAATTTGGCATATATCATCGATGCATCAATCGACTTACGATAAATGGCAGTTCTGGTGTTTCTGATTGGGCGGAAACCTTGGTGGCCATCTTTAATTTATGCAAAATCTTTGATGATGTATATCTTTGATACCATTTCAGTGTTCTATATGAACTTGGTATACAGCATCCATGTACATGTATCAAGACACTTGCAATGAATAACCACATCAGTTTCTCTGAGTGGTGGGAAGGATGGGCGGCCATCTTTAATTTATGCGAAATCATTAATGATCTCTATCTCTGATAATTTTCAAATGCTCTATGACAAAATTTGGTATACATCATCGATGCATCAACAGACTTATTTAATGAATACCGACTTCTCTGATTGGACATAAACCTTAGAGGCCATTTCTAATGGCAAATTTTTTCATAATCTGTATATTTGTCACTTGACTGCTTGGTGTTCCTGAAGTCTTGCTTCAAATTGAATACATTATGAATGGCTGGCGCCCAGAGCCGAGGGGTTTTCTGATGCGCAGCTTCGTATTCTACTGGGCATGCGCAGAATGACGTCACTTCCACCCTACATCAAACCAGTTGGACGCTCCCCCACGAGTGCTTCACGATGACACCTCACACGACCCAATCGGACCAATATGGGTCCACCTAGACCCCAAAACGTCCATGAAAATACCCTTTTTCTACTGCGCATGTGCAGAATGACGTC
>JAVTVY010005840.1:0-37074 GCA_036873755.1 Hanleya hanleyi
CTCGGCGAGACGAGAAAAACGAGACCCCACAACCCATAGTAAAGCCCACAAAAAAAATTGACCACCCCTCCCCCCCATATAGCCAGTATGAGCCTATATACAGACCTCGGTGACTTTTCCCCAAAATTTCACCGATTCGCTCCGGGACCCTTCCCATTGTCATTTTCTTGGCGAAACGAGAAAAATGAGACCCCACAAGCCATAGTAAAGCCCACGAAAAAAATTGACCATCCCCATACCCCATACAGGCATTTTCCCTTATATTGTATAATACAGACCCCTATTGTAGGGGTAAAGTCCGAGTTCCGCTTTTTATATTTTCGGAAAACAATCCTAATTTTACATGCACCCACCCCATTGACTGGATAGGCAGGCCCCAATAAGCCCGGGGACCGATATTAGCCCTTTTGGCTAGAGTTGATAGGTGTTTTCCCCTATTTTAGGGGTAAAGTCCGTATTCCGCTTTTTATAGTTTCGGGGAAAAATCCTAATTTTACATGCACCCACCCCATTGACTTGATAGGCAGGCTCCGATAAGCCCGGGGACCGATATTAGCCCTTTTGGCTAGGGTTGATAGGGATTTCCCCCTATTTTAGGGTAAAGCCCGTGTTCCGCCTTTTTATATTTTCGGGGAAAAATCCTAATTTTACATGCACCCAACCCATTGACTTGATAGGTAGGTGCCAATAAGCCCGGGGATCGATATTAGCCCTTTTGGCTAGGTTTGATAGGTGTTTTCCCCTATTTTAGGGGTAAAGTCCGTGTTCCGCTTTTTATAGTTTCGGGGAAAAATCCTAATTTTACATACACCCACCCCATTGACTTCGTAGGCAGGTCCCAATAAGCCCAGGGACCGATATTAGCCCTTTTGGCTAGGGTTGATAGGTGTTTTCCCCTATTTTAGGGGTAAAGTCCGTGTTCCGCTTTTTATAGTTTCGGGAAAAATCCTAATTTTACATGCACCCACCCATGACTAGATGCCCCTTCACGAATGCCAGGTATGGTAGTCTGGATACCTAACCCACATTACGCTACGTCATCCTTAGACTCGTACCTAGCCCTCAACTCACACGCACCGTTGGGGTCTAGTTAGCGGCAGGCATTTTGTATTCTCTGATTGGCTGAATTACCGGTCTAAATCTAGACCGATAAATAGACCAATGTCAATATGTGTTGTTGTTGTTGTTCGTGTGTATCTAGTGACCAGTACTCGTCTATGGTGCGATAAAGGGCCTTGAGCGCTACGGCCACCAATCCACCAAGTATTATATAGATCCTTTGTAAGATTTGATGAGCGATGAGCGATTATGGTAGGTTTCCTAAATAAAGCCCTCGCTTCTACGACTACCACGACGTCCAGCAAGACGGTACATCTTCGGAAAATTTATGACCTATTCCAAGGTTCTTAGCGTGACATGTTCATGATCAGGTCAGGGGATTTGCAGCATTTCTGTTCTTCATTCAATACATAGTACTGTTCATACGACATATGACATGTACTTTTGTTGCTAACATTATGCAAGTTTTGTTGTTAACTTTGGGATAGGCCTAGGTCATAAATTTTCTGAAGATGTACCATTTTGCCGACGTCCAAACAAGCATGCATGGAGGGGCATTGTGGGTGGAGAATACCATGGGCCAATCACTGTGCAGTGCTGATTTAAAATGCCTGTCGATAACTAGTCTCCATAGAGCGATAGCGAATTGGAGCTGGGTACGAGTCTACGTCATCCTTCGCTGCATATAGGGTTAGGCCTTGGCCGGCATTTTGTTGACGCGACCTTGACCCCTTGAGCCGAATCACGTGACTTGCGAAGACGCAGAAGTTGTCAACATTGCAACAGCAGGTTGGTGTCTTTTATGTCAGTTTTTACTATTTCAGTTTGTGGTTTCTGCTTGAACATGAACATATTTATAGAGTATGGGTGCCAATGACTGGTTAACTCGTACAAAATAGGACAGGGGCTGATGTATTTGTAAAAATATTGACAACTTTGTGCGATGAGTGTGTCCCGTCTTGGCGCCATTGTGAAGCAAGTTTGGCACGAAATGCTGTAAAATAGTGGGTAAATAATGTTTTCAAAAACAGATTATCCGACGACTCAGAATTAGCTCAACTTGGGTGTTTATAAAGTACATATCCCTGCTTGTTTTGAGACCTTCCATTTGTTGTTGCATTCAGTAGTTCAAGTTGAGCACCAATTTAAAGGCAAAGGGTGCGGTGACTGAATTGGTGTGTTTTACAGGTTACAGTCTCGCACGTGTTGATATTCACATTGTCAGTCGTCATTCTGTTAAAATATTTCACCCAAAATCGGATTGCAACCGTTTATATATTATATTATTCATATTCATATATTTTTTACTGCCTATTTAGGGCCTATATATATTCAGTAAATTAAAATTATATCAACAATTAGCTCCCATTACTCCAGCCCCCTCCTCCCCCCCTCCACACACAAATTTCAATATTTTGATTTTATTTCAGGGTTTTGTGATTCACATATTAATCTGTGAAGAAATTAAATTATTTCATTTAAATTTACAGTGACTTGTGATGCCGATTTGTTTGAGGCAACGCCACAGTCCAACTTTTTGATGATCGAATCGGCTTATTAAGGTGAAGTAACAAAAGATGAATGTTTTTAATTACCATATCTAATAATTCTAATGAGGAAGTCTAAAATCACCTAGTTTTCCAGAGATCTAATTTCTTTGTTTCAAATGAGGCCTCTCTGTGCGCAATATATACAAACACAAATATACAAATATGTAATAGTTTTATGATCTGAACTTGTCTCAAGCATTGGCAATGATGAATTCTTTGGGCCTTGATAGATGATATCAAGATATATGATTTTGCAGACTAAGTTTACCTTGGATAAAAATTCAGCGATACTGTATACGGAATATGTAAATTAGTTCAATGGCTATAACAAAAAAAAAAATGTGCTTGTTAAAGTTTGAGGCCATGATTTCCCATTATACATGTATAAACAGAATCAAGCTGATCCAATTACTTTTTAAGATCACATCAACTAAGAATGGTAGTTTTGCTGTGTGGAAAATGATACATGTACTACATTTTGATACCTACATCATATACTGAACTGTTTCTCGTGTAATAAACTTTCATTCTACACATCATATCGCCATGTGCAATATGAAAGGTATTTTATAAACATTATGTCATTAGCGCAAACAAATCAAAATTGAACCTGTCCTTTAATACACAAATCATGTGTACTCTTGCTCTCATGTTGCAGAACCTAAAACCACCATTGAGTTTGGAGGGAAAGTTCAAACCTGAACACTGGCTGTCATATATGTGGAGGAGTTCAAAGTAAGATACATTCTAATTTTAATTAGCAATTGCTTAAGATGAGTTTGTTATTTATTCAGTGGGTGGCACTGAACAAATGTATAACTACACATCAAAGAATGGTTTTCTAAAAACAAAAAAACAACTTTGTTTTTACATGTAGATATTAAATCTGGAAAGATGTGTAAGCTTATTCTAGAATTTTGATGTGTTTCTAGAAATAAATATATTTTCTTGTAATTTCATAAGACATAAGTGGACAAATACGTAGTCTTTAATATCTAACTAATTACCCCAAAGTTATTTACGGTGCTAGCTTCCAGATTTACCTTCAATATTTAATGTATTAGAATCACTAATTCTGATTTTTTAAAAATATTCTAGGACATTAAATGTCATTTTCTTATTGCAAGAAAAGTAATCGGTTCATGAGGTAAAAATCTTTAAGATTTATGAGTTAAATTTTCTCACCCCATGGACAGATTATCTTTCACAAAACAAGAAAATGACAGCTTCAGTCTCAAAATATGTTGAAGAATTCAATGTAGAAGATATATGTAAGCTATCATCACAAGCAAAATTTGGGTAATTTAGCAAAAAATCAATTATCATTTATGTAGCATGTTTGTAAAAAAAAAAATTGTTTTACATCCATATTAATTAACATTCGTCACTCATTTCACCAGAGCCTTCCAAGTCTGGTTGAACTATTTACAATTTCTCTGGGATACATGTATCTCCCAAGTTGATGAAAATAATCTCTTTTCCTTGGTATATAATTCTAGTATACTAGTTATGCGCTAAAAATAATTATATCTTATTCAGTGCATAGTTAGTATTGTTTAAGCTTACATATTGCTGGGGAACAAACAAGTTTACCTATACATGGCCAAATAGAATGTAAGTGATCAAATTGTCTTCATATGGTGACTTTAGGGTTCTTTGGACTGTCAGATTATATGTACCTTGAACCCTTCAGACATGTCAGATGAATTTGTAATTGTATACATTGGGAAACGGTAGCTAGGGTTCACTGCAACTTATATGGACAATTGTGAATTAGACATTCAGATGACTTCAGTGGAAAAAATGGCTCTTTAAAAGGTAGAATAAAGTATAGTTGCTAGGTTGATGTGATTCTATGGGTCAGTTAAGATTTTTCAGATATATCATAACTTACATTTGTTTTGTTCCACAGCTTGAAGATTGAAATACCAGAAGCGAAGAGAAACAGAAATAAAAGAAGACATTTTGAAAATGCAGACCCATGCTCTCTTCAATGTGGACATATTAACTCTTACATTATGATTTTTTGAGAAACAACAGAGTACCGTACTGAATGATACAGGCCTTCATATATGAAATGATACAGGGAACACATCCAAAATATTAAAATAACTGAATCTTTAATATTTGAACTGAGGGGAGTATAACATGGACTGATTGTGAATCAGACGGACTTGATCCATGGACTGGCTTCCAATGAATGTGGAGTCACATGTTTTTTCTCTACAGTACCATGAACATAAATAGACTTTGAAA
This sequence comes from Hanleya hanleyi, assembly GCA_036873755.1. Lineage (NCBI taxonomy): Eukaryota > Metazoa > Mollusca > Polyplacophora > Lepidopleurida > Hanleyidae > Hanleya > Hanleya hanleyi. The sequence continues at coordinate 4,866 of JAVTVY010005840.1, forward strand.
TGTGGGATAGAGAGTGCCGGTAATATTCCATTTGACAGACTATTCTCTAATTTTATGTGTGTAGCAATCCATTGCCTCCAAATGCTTTTAAACCCGAACCTTGAAAGTCTAAAATGACTTAAATATTAGGCCAAAACAATGTGAAGCAATGTAATATGACATCCTGGGGTATTTTTTTCTCTTAATTGTTTTCTTCAGCTTTTCATCCAAATCCACCACTTATTATGCTGGAACTAACTTCAATAGAGAGAATAAAAATTATGTGACATGCAAGTGCTTCCCAGTTATTTATAGGACATACAGTCATTCAAAATGAATTTTGTGTTTTCTGTAACCCTACGAACTCGTATTTTTTTGTGATAAATATAAATAAGCATCACTGTTGTTGCACTTTCTCTTCCACAAGACTCAGGTAAATAAATGACCACATCCTGTCAGTAATAATCATTCACACGTCCAGTTCCATATCAGTTGTAAAACCACTCTAGCGCTAGGTCCACCCACTTTAATTGTGCATCGAAGCAAAGAAGCCAAGGGACATCTTTTTTGAGATTTGATTTGACTGGGTTCGCGCAGATGATAATAAATATAATTTTGAAATTCACAAGTTGGAAATCATCTGCATGAATGCAGTCAAATCAAATCTCGACAGAGGTTAGCCTGAGTGTTTGTCTCGGTATATGAGAACAGTGGTAACATCATTCACTATACGCCAACATCAAATATATATAAAATTAATGCCTCATCATTAATTTCCATTATTAGGATGCGAGCAATAGTTGTAATTTCTTTATTGTAAGGGTACATTTGATAAATCATTCTATAATGCAAGGGAGATAATCGTTAATTGTATTACTCGGCTGATCTCCCTTTGACCACGACGACAAGAGATGAGCCACTGTAAGTCCATTTGGTCGATGATTGGTTGCTTCCCCGCATGCGTTGATGTAAGCTGGACCACGAGACTCGCACAGTTCACTTGGACGGGTAAACCATAGCAGGAAGCACGCACACACGAGAAAATTCCTGTTACCAGTAATTTGTATGTATTTGGCGTAGTTTATACAATTGATGTATATTGTCAGATCGTATGCCAGTTATGAAATTTTGGCAATCTTGTCGCTTGCGTGAATAAAGCCATGGCCAGTTTTTATTCCACAAAAAGATGGTATTAAGTTCATTTTATCAGATTAGCTTGAAGAGCATGAAGGTCCACCTGACAAGAGCAATTCACCCGGCTATGGGAATTTGGTTGTGAATAAATTTCACCCTTAAGCTTGTTTTATATTTCCATTGTGGAAAAGCTAAATTTTGATTGGTCGGTTGTTTCAGGTGGCCCTCGCATACTGGATTGTTATATTTGTTGGTGCTATGCGAGATAGGCTAATAACTTCTCTTCATATATATAGCTTGGAGAAACGTCTGAAAGATTGTAATACGGTAACATAAAATGGAGGAATATATTCGAATGCGGAAGTAAATTAGAAGCGAACTATGGTTTTAATGCACGTACGTGAAGACCTATCCAATATTTTGCGAAATATGTCCATTTAGCATTATGGTTATTTAGAAATTGCCATAGATGATACAGACGGAGTGCCTGCAGTTTGGATTTCATTCAGCGACTCATAACAGCTCCCCTAGCAGCGCCCCCTGGCGTTAGATTTAGGATATGAATATGCAAAGATATAGAGCATGAATTCTCTCTTGCTATACAGAGTTTGGAGTTCAAAGTACTCATAATAAAAAAAATAAAAAAATTACAGATTTCCATATCTGAGAAAATAATTGCTGGTCTCCTCGAATAATGAACTGCGAACTGCGAACCGCGGTCTAACTTTATGAACGTACTTTCAGCCATGAAACCTTGAAAACGAGAACTAAAGTTGGATTTTTTTTTTTTTCACACGTGTAAGCAAACATTTTGTCTCCAGGTAAAGAAACATATAATCGCGTTTGCATTCTGCAAAATGTAATCGGCGATGCAACGGTTACATTTGCCAGTACCGGTATGTAATTCGCAGTTTCGGTTGCATACGCTCACTTCTGCATTAAAGTTACAGTTAAGTCATTTCGGATATCTGAGAAGAAATTGACCTCAGAGGTGAGGCAATAATAACCATTTAAGAATAACCATAACCCTAAAAAGGATAATATCGGAATAGAACCGGGAATGCTTTCTGTTAATGAATTGCAGCGCCCAATAAATCACAACGGCTGGCAAATTGATCACTTGATTTGGAAGATTCGCCTTATCTGTATCCGATTTTAATTCTGGTATTTCTTCTATCTTGAGAAGATGCTCATTTCGGAAATATATAATGAAGATTTCCTCGTATGGCGAACACATTACTGGAAAAGATACCTGTGTCGATTCACCGGCGGGGAATTTTCCGCGAGATGGCGACACGTAGATTTGGTCACACTCACAGTGATAGTTCATCGATTAATTTTAAATCTAAATACATTCCCCATGTTTCTTGTATTATAGGATCATGAATGTAGTATAGGATCGTGAATATAACACGATAATGGTCAAAAACTCTATATTGACATCGTCTTGGGGAATCAGATTGACTTTCCATGTCTTGTTAGCACACGTTACTCGAATGAACATGTTCCCGACATTGTAGGAAAACATATATTAAAAATATGATAAACGAATATTTTTATGAGCCTAGAAGTCGAATCAATTCCTTTTTTATTTTTAACCCCATAGCCACAGTAATGTCACTTTATTATGACCATGTATTTGTCTGTCGTATATCCGTGATCATATACTAATAGTACATCTTTTAGTTTATAAATGGAGATTGCCCTTGCATTCTACAGCAGACAATATATCTTGTGCCTTTTCATTCCCGAATGTTCTTTCCGAATACAGAGGAATTCATTTCATGTTTTTCTCGTAAGGCTCGCACGTGTGTTATAACATTTACGGATCAACGTCACGAGAGGCATTATGGGATATGACGTCGCCGCCAAGGCGAAGGTCACAGGACCCGGGGCCAGTCTCTATGTATCCCAACGTTATTAGACGGGTATCCAGTCTACAGGTATGGTAGCAAACGGATTTCGAACAACGGCCACCTTTTACGACCACTAGTATTTTAGTAATGAATTTCAGTCAATTGAAAGAGAGGCTCGGGGATCGTTTATTATTTACTTTTCAAGAAGTAAAAGGGTACTTAGGAATCGGGTTGTTTTTGCCTTGCTCAGTTGCTGTGGAAGGGGGCCGGCCTGCTGTTAGCTAAATAATATAGCCCTCAAGAGTATGAGGGCTATACGTCGGCCCCAGTCACCTCCAGCGAGGGTTTTAGATAATTTTATTACGAATCCCCCACCTCTGAAGCTGCCGTACATCTAAACTCTATCCCCTCCTGCGCACTATTTCAAAATCTTGCACACTATTGTGAAATAGTAACGAATATATCGCCGTCTGAATTTTCCAGTCGGAAACTTCTAGCTCTCTGCGCGCCATGTTGGTGACGTCACTCTATACGGTTAACATGGCGCGTTTAAAGTGGAAGTCGTCTGGGAAATTCAGACGGCGATATATTCGTTACTATTTCACAATAGTGTGCAAGATTTTGAAATAGTGCGCAGGAGAGGATAGAGATTAGATGTACGGCAGGTTCAGAGGTGGGTGATTCGTAATAAAATTATCTAAAACCCTCGCTGGAGGTGACTGGGGTCAACCTATAGCCCTCATACTCTTGAGGGCTATATATTATTTAGCTAGCCTGCTGTTTGCCGCATATTTTTGGTTGCTGACTTGTTAAATTATACTCGTTCAACTTCAACTACAGAAAAGCAAAGTATAGCCTAGGAGAGCAACTACCGTAGCACAGGCATAAAACTTTTCCATAGATCACTTGATCAACTTGCTCTGCACTTGTGACTCTGTTGTGGTTGTTGTTGTTGCTACGGGCACGGCTGTCGAATGAGGTAGGCTATCCAATTATGATCTTGTGGACAAGGGTGTGAAAATTACCCCCCCGCCCCTTGATTTCTCGATCTCAATCTGAAGGGATTACATCTAGAAATTGAACAATAATCGCATCATCTTTTATGTCAGAACTTCAAGGCTAACAGTTCTCATGGGCAAAAATTGAAAATAAATACAGATTCAGATTCGTTTATTGGCGCAAACACAAATCACATTGGTTAAGGCCAGTAACAGTATACATGAACAAGTGTATGATTTTACATGGCTCAACAGAGGCTCGAATTGTTTTCAATTATTTCAAAACTGGTACATGTCAATCTGCCTGTACAGAATATCAACTGACTCTCCTGTCGAAGCTTTGTATTACAAATTTAGCAAATACTCTGGTGATTTTAAAACTATCACATTTTAAAAGTTTGGTGAACAATATACGAGAATGATACTCTGAATTGGGGACGGTCAGACCCAATTCACGAAATAGCGACAATCTTAGATCAGCATTATTTAAACAATGCATAACAAAATGATACTCATCCCCAATAGAGCCCACACAAAACTGGCACGTTCGACCGTTCCTGGGTATAATCGGTTTATGGTAGCGGCCAGTTTCGATTTCTAGCTTATGGTTGCTTATTCTTAGTTTGGTAAGCATCACTCGTTGAGAAGTAGTTAACTTATAAGAGAGATACTTCTCAAAGCCATAGTCTTGTTTAAATGAAGCATAAGTATCCAGTTTATGATTTGATGGACTGGACATCGTACTTCGCCAATTCTGTGTAAACTCGTCTGTTATTCTACTGGCAAACAATCGTGGAAAATGGCTGGTACTAATAATTGCCTGCTGAAGCCAAACATCATAAAAACCATGGGTGGACAATATTTTTTTGATTCTACTGCAATAAGTATTGGGATAGTTAACAGCAAGCTGAAGATTATGTAAATAAGCCTGTTTAACAAGTCTCGAGTTTGGTAAACTCACTAAACGGCACCAGTATTTGATCGCGCTAATATTAGCTAAAACTGTCATGGGTAGCCTACCCATCTCTGCTCGTACAGCTGAGTTACATGCCTTCTTGTTAACACCAAGTGTAAATTTACAGAATTTTGTATGAACAGCTTCAATAGGATTAGACTCTGGAAGCTCGTTAACTCCCCAAACTTCAGAGTTATATAAAATGATAGGTTTTATCACAGAGTCGAAAATCTTAGTGCACAGACTTGGTCTTGGGTCATCTCCAACAAGCTGGCAGATCTTATAAAAAGCTTTCAAACCTCGACCTTTTAAATTTTCCAGCGCTTTTGACCATTTTCCATTGGAACAAAAGAGTGTTCCAAGGTAAAGAAACTGGTGAACAATCTCAACAATATTATTACCAATGTAGACATGAAAGTTTGGTGAACGACCAGACTTGGAAAAACACATAGCTTTTGTTTTCTGAAAATTAATTGACAAATGCTACTTGGTGCAGAAAGCTTGCAATTTTGCTAAGGCATTATTCAGACCTTCAGGTGAAAGGCTCAGTATAACAAGATCATCTGCATATAGTAAGCAATATAAAATGAAATTTCCCAAGACTACAGGATCGCAATCCTCACCAAATACATGTACCGGTACTGATAATTGTACTTCAACGTGAAAGCCATGTTCGCGATGGGTTTCTGATAAACAGCAACCTCCAAACAGGATGCAGGAATCCCGGTCAGGAAATTTCGTCCGCTTTTTTATGCCCAGAGAGGACGATAATTCCTGATCGATTTTAACTCGAGAATAACGTCCGCCCTGCATGGGTTAAAGCATGGTCGAACGTCCTCGGGGTTGTCATTGCTGCATACAGGGTCTTCCATCTACGGTCTTCGTTTTATCAATGGCCCTATCAAAACACATGAGCATTTATAAAACGAAGACCCTGGCATTTTTCGGCCAGGGTAGGGCTGTGAGGGCCCAGGGGTGAGGGGATGCAGTAATCAAGGTCCGCCGGAAAATTTGGTCCGCTTTTTATGCCCAGAGCGGACGATAATTCCCGATCGATTATAACTCGATAATAACTTCCGCCCTGGGCTAAATTATGGTAGAAGGTCCACGGTCCCGGCCGGGGGGCGGGGGGAATGTAGGAATGCCGGTCCCCAGGAAGGAAATTCCGTCGGCTTTTTATGCCCAGAGCGGACGTTATTATCGAGTTATAATCGATCGGGAATTATCGTCCGCTCTGGGCATAAAAAGCGGACCAAATTTCCTGGCGGACCTTGATTACTGCATCCCCTCACCTCTGGGCCCTCACAGACCTACCCCGGCCGAAAAATTCCAGGGTCTTTGTTTTATAAACGCCCATGTGTTTTGATAGGTCCATTGATAAAACGAAGACCGAAGATGGACATGATGGAAGACCCACTTGAGGGGCTCTTTTGGGGAAAGGTCGTCGTTTTTGGGTCTTCGGTCTTCGTTTTATAAACACCCATATATCCCACTTGGAATATTAAATTCAAGTTTGGATGTTGTAATTTTATCACATTTCAGAGTAAATTGTAGGGTCTTGATTGGTTAATTACCCTAGTGCATCCGACCGTATTGCAAGTTTCTGTTGGCCACCGTTGGTATACCAATTCAGATTTCTCGTATACCAATGCTGTCGAGGACGCGCGTGCCCATATACCAACGCAGTCAAGGACGCGCGTGCAACACCTGCTGACAAAGACTGTTTCAGGTGAATTTGTCTGCGCGAGTTTGTATGGGCGAGATCTGCCACTGGAACAAGTTGTTTGAGGCAAATTGCGTATTTGCGGATGAAGATAAGAAATAAATTATCATCGAATGCTTTTTATGCCACATAAACAGGAAATTCAGAATGTCAGATAAGTATTTCATCCAGTTCATTTGTTCATCGCGGAACAGATTGAAAAGGAATCAACACTGCCTGTCCGACTCGTGATGTTTTACGTTGTTCAACATTGAGTTATATTCCTGTTTTTATATGCCCGCCAAAAGGCGGACGTATTATGTGATGGCAGTTTCCGTCCGTTTGTCCGTCCGTCCCTCGTGTCCGGTCTATATCTGGGACAGTTTTCTATCTGCAGTTCTAAATTTTGGTGAGTGGATACCCTACGGGTAGACGATGTGTCGCGTACCAAAACCAAGGTCGAGGTCAGAGGTCAAAGGTCACTGGCCTCAAAAACAGGAAAGCACTGAAGTGTTCGTGTCCGGTCTATATCTGGGAACGTTTTCTATCCACAGTTGCAATTTTTTGTGAGTGGATACACTAGGTGGAGACGATGTGTCGCGTACAAAAATTGAGGTCGACGTCAGGGGTCAAAGGTCACTGTTGCCTAAAATCAGGAAATCGTTGATCACTGACAGTTTTCTATCTACAGTTCTAATGTTTGGTGAGTGGATGCTCTAGGGGGGAACAATGTGTTGCATACCAAATGTAGGTCGACGTCGGGGGTCAAAGGTCAGTGTGACCGAAAAATCAGGAAATCATTAAAAATTTCTAATTTTTTGTGAGTGGATTCAATAGGGGGAAATTTGCAGCATACCAAATAATAGGTCAAGGTCAAAGGTCACTGTGACCCCAAAATCAGGAAATTATTCAAAAATAACATTTTTTCGAGTCAGTAGATACATTAGTGTGACACGATGTGCCACCTACCAAAATGTAGGTCAAGGTCAAAGGTCAACACCGTGACCCCAAAATCGTGAAATTGTTAAAAATCATGATTTTTTTAGACCATTGAGAAATTATGGGGAGCCGTTTTGTCATGAACCAAAATTTAGATCCAGTTTAATAGCCAAGGTCATTGTGACCCCAGAAACAAGGTCAAAGGTCAGTGTGACCTAAAATCAGGAAATCATGAAAAATTACTATTTTTGTTTGTGTCAGTAGATACATTAGCGGGACACGATGTGTCACATACTAAAATGTAGGTGAAGGTCAAAGGTCAAGGTCACTGTACCCCCAAAATCGTGAAATTCTTAAAAATCATGATTTTTTTTGTGTCCATTGAGAAATTACGGGGAGACAGTTTGTCATGTACCAAAATTTAGGTCAAGGTCAATAGTCAAGGTCACTGTGACTCCAGAATTAAGAAATCTTTGAAAATTACTTTCTTTTGTGTCAGCAGATACATCAGGGGGACATGATGTGTCACATACCAAAATGTCAAGGTCACTGTGACCCGCAAAATCATGAAATTCATAAAAATCATGATTTTTTTTTGTGTCCATTGATACATTGAGGGAAGACGATGTGTCGTGTACCACAATTTAGGTCAAGGTCAAAGATCAAGGTCGCTGTGACCCCAAAATCAGGAAGTCATCAAAAATAACTTTTTTTTGCCAGTAGATACATTAGAGGGACATGATGTGTTACATACCAAAATGTGGGTCGAAGGTCAAGGTCACTGTGACCCCAAAATCAAGAAATCATTAAGTCAAATTTTCATATGTTGGGGGTTAAGACTTCGGGTGTTACGCTTCAGTGGTGATTCACTGAGTCATTGCTCTTTACAGTTCAAAATACTGGTGTATTACATTGTAAGTGATATCATCTTGTCAATACAACTCCTCCTATACTTCTGATACAGTTAACATAATACTTGGTGGATATTATCGGCACTCTCTGGAGATGCGCATGTGCTCTTCCTGTTGATGGTGGATTTCCCCTTACTGAGTTGTTGCCCTTTGTATTTTGAAATACTGTAGATTAAATGATATCATCTGTCAACGCAGCTCCTGTAATTTTGATACAGTTAACATAATATGTGGTGGATATTTTCGGCACAATCTGGAGATGCGCATATGCTCTTCTCTTTGATGGAGGATTTTTCCTTACTGAGTTGTTGCCCTTTACATTTTGAAATACTGTAGATTAAATGATATCATCTAGTCAACGCAACTCCTGTACTTTTGATACAGTTAACATAATATGTGGTGGATATTTTCGGCACAATCTGAAGATGCACATGAGCTCTTCCTGTTGATGGAGGATTTTTCCTTACTGAGTTGTTGCCTTTTACATTTTGAAATACTGTAGATTGAACAACATCATCTAGTAAACGCAACGTGAGGGCGTGCGACGGGGATATTGCTGTGACCAGGCAATCCTACGACCAGATACCGTAGAAGATTATCAACGCTTGGGCATTCATCAAAAGCCAAGACTTGGCGACAACCAGAGGTTCCATACTTCCTGGGGTACTACCGAAGACCGGCGGGAACCAAAAGACGACAAAATCATGGAAGAGAGCCAGTCCACACAAGACTGTGCCGTGGATATTCCTCGCGTCTTACATTTAGATAGAGATTTGTATACATTTGTACATATTTTATTCTATTCTCTTAAAGGTACCGGTAATGTATAACTTATAGAGTAGGGATCTTTATTCCAGAATTTGTATGCTACGCGATACTGAATCCTGTATTTCCAGAATACCTTTACTAGAATATATCTTAATGGTTTCATTATAATACTCTGCCCTGTTGTGTCTGCAGTTCTTCCTTTCCCACTTCCTCAATCCAAATAAGGGGACGGGTTGTATTGAACCCCTCTCGTTGGCCAGGATCAGCGCACGAGACGGTTCAATACAGCCTAACAATTTGTTGTCACGTAACTATATACATGTATAGGCCAGTGCACTTGTATATCCCATTACTACTGGACGTTTATACCACTCGAGCATTTCACTACATATGTCGTCGGTCTGTGCACAGTGGGTAATGTTTTGCTTGTATTACGAGGGTTACGAAATTGTGATACTGTACTGGGAGGTAATTCCCCACGACCTGGGTGCTGTCACTTCATATTGCAATAAAGAAAGGGACCGCGGAACCGCCCTACCCCCCCCCACCCCCCCCACCACTTTTTGAGACCGCAATGCTTTAAGTACTATCTTAGATAGCACCAATCCAGCATTTAACATGGCCGATATAGAGTTCAGCCCCTTAACTTTCGAATGTGCTCCGCAGCTTCTGAAACAGAGTTCAAGCTCCGTCATTTATGTAATTCTGTGCCATAGAAACATGCGACCGTGATTATGTCGGGGTGACAATGTGTGTTCGGAATCTAAATATATATTTCGGGAGTCGTGTTTGACAGATGCAATATGCCAGTGATGATCCGAGGGCCGCACTCCAAATGTTTACAGACCAACCGGGAAATTTACTGTACATCCGAGAGTTACAGGTGCATCCAAATGAAATTCAGCAAATGACCTGATGTAGACAGCCTAATTGAGGTTTAGCGAAGTAGTAGGTAGACTGCAAATTCTGGCCCGTTTTGGATGGTCCCAATGTTTTTTGTGGTATGGTGTGGTTCTCACATCACGATGACATCACTTCCGGTCATGTGACATCCGGGTCAAAGGTCACATCCGGGTCACTATGATGTCAAGGTTTTGCACCGTGCCAGCTCAGCAAGAGCTGTGAATCTCTGGGGAGTGGCCTGTATGGGGTATAGGGGTGGTCAAATTTTTTTCTTGTAGATTTTACTATGGGATGTGGAATCTTGTTTTCTTCGTCTCTCGATGTAGAACACGATGAGAGGGGTCTCGAAGTAATGCGGTGAATTTTTTTGAGAAGTTAGGTAGGCCTGGTCTGCTAGGTCCATACTGGCACGGTGGGCAATGCTTGTTCCACTGGTAAACCCACTCATGGACATTTGCGGTATGGGTAGTGGCCCCTTGTTTTTCTTGTCTCGCCACGTAGAACACGATGGGAGAGGTCACGAGGCCAGGCATTGAAATTTGTTGAAAAGTGACTGTGTGCATGCGCATTGGGCAGGCAGATTGGGGTAGACGTTTTGGGGCCAAGGTGGATCCCTAGTGGTCAGATTGGGTCGAGTGAGGTGTCATCAGGAAGCACTCGTGAGAGACCATCCGACTGGATTGGTGTGACCTGGAACGGATGTCATTCTGCTCATGCGCAGTGAAAAAGGGTCATTTTGGGGTCGAGGTGAGCCACTATTGGTCTAAATGGGTCATGGGAGGTGTCGAAATGAAGCGCTCCTCCAGGGCGATCAAGTCATGGGTGGGTGCATGTAAAATTAGGATTGGGTTTGAACATATAAAATCCGGAAACAAACTTTACTTCTAACATAGGGAAAACCCCGATCAACCAGATCTAGAGGGGCTAATATCGGTCCACAGCGGATCGGGTCCTGCCGAGAGAAGCAGGGTGGGTTAGTGGGTGTATATAAATTTAGGATTGGGTTTGAACGTATAAAAAACGGAACACGGACTTTACATCTAAACCATGGGGAATCATCTGTGCAAGTGGGTATGATGGCATCTGCATGGGGTGTCATTTTGAAGCTCTCGTGGCTCCGACTTAAGGGATGTCCACGTCATCTGTGACGTCATCACCCTTAGTAGTAGAGAAAGCAGAAACCCAGTATATTTGCCCTGTGATCTTTGTGGGCAGTTTGACAGTAACGCCTTAACGCCCTGTCTAAACTCTTTTATCTTAATGCCTTAGCGCCCTATCTGAACACCTTAATGCCCTAGTAGTATGCCTTGACACCATGATGCAAACAGTTGGGAGAATGAAAGATCAACACCTTCATAAGTGTTCATATAGTTTATTATCCCGTCCAGTACAACACGCTGGGGGATCCGCGTTGGGGATGTTTACAATTCAAGTATGCTTTTGTCCAATCAGGAGCCGTCATTTCAGAAAGTTAAATCTTTGTTCAATGTGACCTAAGCATAGTCGGGCAGGCCTGGATATTGTTCAGGCAGCATGTCCTGAAACAGTTGTTCGCGCATTCTGATAATATTTTCCAGGGTCTTGGTGGGTGGTAGCCCCATATCCTCTTCTAAGTGATGCTTGGTCTTCATGATGGGTCTGTGTGTGGGATCGCCATTCATTTCAAGCGGCAGCAGGCTATACCATTCATAGATCGCCATGGCTGTTTTCCTGATGCAGGAGCGAATTTGGATGTACGCCTGTTGTAAGTTATCCTGTCCGGCATCTTCGATTATCGCAGCATGTCTATTAATAGATCCATGCATGATACGATCCCAAAAAGTATGGTCTTCCTCTCTTCCTTGGGATGTAGGCTGACTATCTGATGTCAACCTCTCCGTATCAGTAAATAGACTCTCAGCAGTCTCTGTTTCGGTATCAGTCGGTGGACTTTCAGCAGTCTCTGTATCAACATTCACCTCAGTGGACTCGTCGGACTATGGATGGAATTACAAGCATCTAGTCCGTCATTCATAATCCAGCCATCGTCCATTAGAGAATATCCGCGTCCATAATCCAAAGACCTATTCCATATTCCATATAACAGTATTAGCACCAAATTCAAAAAGACAGTCATAGTATACATAAACATAGGCTTGTTTCCTGCAAGAGAGAAGCGGTCAACAGTTTTCAATGATGCCGGCAAGACATGATGTTCCAAAAATATCAAATCCGTATCGCTGATCAGTATTCTTAATCCATAATATTCGTTGTAAAGTCGTCATCTAAAGAATGATGTATCTCAGTCACGCTTTGATTGTGACTGTTCATATGAGTACCATGAGGATCTTGAAGTACATGGGTTCATACGGCCCCTAGCCCGGGTTAAGCGGAATTAGACACAAGTTACGAAACATAACGCCATAGATCTTGCACGCTACGCTCATATTTTGCTATCAGCATGCGATATGTATCGCCAAATTTGAGAAACTTTGAGTGGAGGCGCTTGGTGGAATAGCCCTGTTTTATAAGTTTCTGCAACAATGTTTTGTGACGTTGATTAAAATCATCACATCTAACACAGGATCTAGCAAATGCTACTAAGCGAGATATGTATACGCCATATGCAGGTCCCACTGGAATATTACTATCCAGAAAGAGAGAGAATGCCCGCTTCATTTTTATAGAGATAGAGATCTAAATAAGATGTGCCTGTAGGGCTATCGGTAGTTTCCTTCAAATCCAGTGAAGGTGGATGTATATCCTTCACTGCGTCATTTATATAGCGATTATCCACAGCGAGAAGATCGTCTATATAGCGTTTGGTGACTGAGAAGGAACGGGCTTTGAATGGATAGGTTTTTGAAAGCGCCTGCATATAGTCATATTCATAAGAGAACAGATACAGGTCAGCCAACAGGGGTGCACAATTATTACCCATTGGAATACCTATATGCTGCTGATATGTTGTGTTGCCAAATTTCACATAGATATTTTTAATGAGAAATTCAAGCAACTCTATAAACAAAGAAACATCCCATGAATGATATCTCTTGTATGTAGTCGAGCTAAAGAATGCTTTATGGCTTCCGACATTAATATATCTACGATCAGTTTTCTTGAACACAGATACTATTAATGAACTTATACGGTCAATAAGGTCCTGATGAGGGATTGTAGTATAGAGAGTCGAGAAATCCCATGTGGATACATGTCTGTGCGGTATGTGACCTTCAGCATCAAGTTCTTCTGTAAGACATTTTAAGTTTTCAATATCCACATACATTCAACGCCAGAGTTCTTAGAAATAGTGGCGCAATACCTTTCCCAAAGTGCTTTTACCTCCTGAAGGGCCCTCGTCAATAGCGTTGAAAGAAGCTTGGTGGTGCAGCTTCTAGAACCAGCTATGAATCTAGCTTTGTATGGTGATTTATGCATTTTGGGAGTCCAGTATATTTTTGGTATGTCGTTATGATTGGTTGGAAGACAAATACCTCTTTCCCTGAGAAACTTTTTGTGATTGTTAAATAAATCTTCCAGAGTAAATGCAGTTTGGGAGTAAGTTGACGTATTTGATGAAGATATGTCTACACTCAATTCTTTAACCAGCACCTGGTAATAGTAATATTTACATATGAATATTATATTATTCGGAGCTTTGTCTGCTGGGACTATGACGAATTTACTCTGGAGATTTGCTAGAACTTCTTGCGAATTGAGGTTTCTCAGTACTTGTTTTGCTTGGGGAAGAGTACTTCTGTCAATATGGCGGATTGTTTCACCGACCTTGCTCTTGGTGAGGTCCAGCCAATCAGCGAGTACTATATGGCAATGGACTGTTAGGGGTTAGATATCAGTCATTTAACAACCTTATACTGGACAACCTCGTATTACTGTGTTACATCACGCACATCCATAATATATATGTCCATGGACTGTTAGGGGTTAGATCTCAGTCATTTAACAGCCTCCAACAGGACAGCCACGTATTACTGTGTTACATCACACACATCCATACTATATATGGCCATGGACTGTTAGGGGTCAGATATCAGTCATTTAACAGCATCTTACTGGACAACCGGGTATTACTGTGTCACATCACACACATCCATAATATATATGGTCATGGACTGTTAGGCGTTAGATATCAGTCATTTAACAACCTTGTACTGGACAATCACGTGTTACTGTATCACATCACACAGATCTACTATGTATGAATATGGTCTGTTAGGAGTCAGATATCGATCATTTAACAGCCTCATGCTGGACAACTAGGTATTACTGAGTCACATTACACACATCTATACTATATATGACCATGGACTGTTAGGGGTTAGATCTTAGTCATTTAACAACCTTAAACTGGACAAGGTGTTACTGTGTTACGTCACACACATCTATTCTCTATATGATAATGAACTGTTAGGGTTAGATATCAGTCATTTAATAACCTTATACTGTGTTACATCACACACGTCTATACTATATACGGCCATGAACTGTAAGGGGTTAGATGTCATTCAACAACTTTAAACTGGAAAACCACGTATTACTGTGTTGCATCACGCACATCTATATTGTATACTATACAACAATACCTCATCAGGACCTCATTGACCATCTAATTTCAACCACGTATTACTTTGTTACATCACACATATCTATACTATATATGATCATTGACTCTTATGGGTTAGCTGTCAGTCATTTAACAAGCTTATACTGTACAACCAGGTATCACTCTATCACATCACACAGATATACTTTATATGATCATGGACAGTTAGGGGTCAGATATCAGTCATTTAACAGCCAAATGCTGGTCATCCAGGTATTCTTGTGTCACGTCACACACATCCGACCTATATATGGACTGTTAGGGGTTAGATATCGGTCATTTAACAACCTTATACTGGACAACCACGCATTACTGTGTTACAACAGACACATCCATACTATATATGACCATGGACTGTTAGGGGTTCTATATCAGTCATTCAACAGCGTCGTACAGGACAGCCACGTATTACTGTGTTACATCACACACATCCATACTATATATGGTCATGAACTGTTAGGGGTCAGATGTCAGTCACTTAACAGTCTCATACTGGACAACCACGTATCACTGTGTTACATCACACAAATCCATACTATATATGGCCATGGACTGTTAGGGGGTAGATATCAGTTACTTAACAACCTTTACTGGACAACCACGTATCACTGTGTTACATCACACAAATCCATACTATTTTTGGCCATGGACTGTTAGTGGGTAGATATCAGTTACTTGACAACCTTTACTGGACAACCACGTATCACTGTTACATCACACACATCCATACTATATATGGTCATGGATTGTTTGGGGTTAGATATCAGTCATTGAACAACCTTATACTGGACAACCACGTATTCCTTAGTTACATCACACATATCTATACTATATATGATCATGGACTCGTACGAGTTAGATATTAGTCATTTAACAACCTTATACTGGACAACCAGATATCACTATATCGCATCACACAGATCTACTTTATATGATCATGGACTGTTAGGGGTCAGATATCAGTCATTTAACAGCCTTATGCTGGACAACCACGTATTACTGTGTTACAGCGACACAGCTCACCAATTACCAATATACGAGTTGTCAGAGCATTTTCATCATAACTCTCTACGTTTGTATCTAATACCGCTTATGCCGGTTCTAGGGTGCGTGTGGTCATGTCATCCAAGTTGCCACATGAACAGGTACAATAAAAGCGTACCTGAGATACAACACATATCACGAAACCTTAGATTCTTGGTGTGTGCTTTAGAATAGGTTAACCAGAACACTATACTGTGAAGACATGTGTCAGTGTGTCGGCACCTCTTCCCACTTCCCTCATATGCGTTGTAACATCACACACATCCATAATATATATGACAATGGACTGTTAGGGGTTATATATCAGTCATTTAACAACCTTATACTGGACAACCTCGTATTACTGTGTTACATCACGCACATCCATAATATATATGTCCATGGACTGTTAGGGTTTAGATCTCAGTCATTTAACAGCCTCCTACAGGACAGCCACGTATTACTGTGTTACATCACACACATCCATACTATATTTGGCCATGGACTGTTAGGGGTCAGATATCAGTCATACTGGACAACCGGGTATTACTGTGTCACATCACACACATCCATAATATATATGTCCATGGACTGTTAGGGGTTAGATCTCAGTCATTTAACAGCCTCCTACAGGACAGCCACGACTGTGTTACATCACACACATCCATACTATATATGGCCATGGACTGTTAGGGGTCAGATATCAGTCATACTGGACAACCCGGTATTACTGTGTCACATCACACACATCCATAATATATATGGTCATGGACTGTTAGGCGTTAGATATCAGTTATTTAACAACCTTGTACTGGACAATCACGTGTTACTGTATCACATCACACAGATCTACTATGTATGAATATGGTCTGTTAGGGGTCAGATATCGATCATTTAACAGCCTCATGCTGGACAACTAGGTATTACTGAGTCACATTACACACATCTATACTATATATGACCATGGACTGTTGGGGAATAGATCTCAGTCATTTAACAACCTTAAACTGGACAAGGTGTTACTGTGTTACGTCACACACATCTATTCTCTATATGATAATGAACTGTTAGGGTTAGATATCAGTCATTTAATAACCTTATACTGTGTTACATCACACACGTCTATACTATATACGGCCATGAACTGTAAGGGGTTAGATGTCATTCAACAATTTTAAACTGGAAAACCACGTATTACTGTGTTACATCACGCACATCTATATTGTATACTATACAACAATACCTCATTGACCATCTAATTTCAACCACGTATTACTTTGTTACATCACACATATCTATACTATATATGATCATTGACTCTTATGGGTTAGATATCAGTCATTTAACAAGCTTATACTGTACAACCAGGTATCACTCTATCACATCACACAGATCTACTTTATATGATCATGGACAGTTAGGGGTCAAATATCAGTCATTTAACAGCCTCATGCTGGACATCCAGGTATTCTTGTGTCACGTCACACACATCCAACCTATATATGACCATGGACTGTTAGGGGTTAGATATCGGTCATTTAACAACCTTATACTGGACAACCACGTATTACTGTGTTACATCACACACATCCATACTATAAATGGTCATGGACTGTTATGGGTCAGATATCAGTCACTTAACAGTCTCATACTGGACAACCACGTATCACTGTGTTACATCACACAAATCCATACTATATATGGCCATGGACTGTTAGAGGGTAGATATCAGTTACTTAACAACCTTTACTGGACAACCACGTATCACTGTTACATCACACACATCCATACTATATATGGTCATGGATTGTTTGGGGTTAGATATCAGTCATTTAACAACCTTATACTGGACAACCACGTATCACCGTGTTACATCACACACATCTATTCTATGTATGACCATGAATGGTTACGGTTAGATATTAGTCATTTCACAGCCTCACACTGGACAATCAGGTATTACTGTGTCATATCACACAGATCTATACTATATATGACCATGAACTGTTACGGTTAGATATCAGTCATTTAACAACCTCATACTGGACAAACAGGTATTACTGTGTTACATTATACACATCTATACTACATATGGCCATGGACTGTTAGGGGTTAGCTATCAGTCATTGAACAACCTTATACTGGACAACCACGTATTACTTAGTTACATCACACATATCTATACTATATATGACCATGGACTGTTAGGGGTTCGATATCAGTCATTCAACAGCGTCCTACAGGACAGCCACGTATTACTGTGTTACATCACACACATCCATACTATATATGGTCATGGACTGTTAGGGATCAGATATCAGTCATTTAACAGCCTCATACTGTACAACCACGTATCACTGTGTTACATCACACAAATCCATACTATATATGGCCATGGACTGTTAGGGGGTAGATATCAGTTATTTGACAACCTTTACTGGGCAACCACGTATCACTGTTACATCACACACATCCATACTATATATGGTCATGGATTGTTTGGGGTTAGATATCAGTCATTTAACAACCTTATACTGGACAACCACGTATCACCGGTTACATCACACATACCTATTCTATATATGACCTTGAAAGGTTACGGTTAGATATCAGTCATTTCACAGCCTCACACTGGACAATCAGGTATTATTGTGTCATATCACACAGATCTATACTATATATGACCATGAACTGTTACGGTTAGATATCAATCCTTTAACAACCTCATACTGGACAAACAGGTATTACTGTGTTACATTATACACATCTATACTACATATGGCCATGGACTTTCAGGGGTTAGATATCAGTCATTGAACAACCTTATACTGGACAACCACGTATTACTTAGTTACATCACACATATCTATACTATATATGATCATGAATTGCTTGGGGTTAGATATCAGTCATTTCACAGCCTCACACTGGACAACCAGGTATTACTGTGTCATATCACACAGATCTATAACATATATGACCATCAACTGTTAAGGTTAGATATTAGTCATTTAACAACCTTATACTGGACAACCAGGTATCACTGTATCGGATCACACAGATCTTCTTTATATGATCATGGACTGTTAGGGGTCAGATATCAATCATTTAACAGCCTTATACTGGACAACCACGTATTACTGTGTTACAGCGACACAGCTCACCAATTACCAAAAACGAGTTGTCAGAGCATTTCCATCATAGCTCTCTAGATTTGTATCTAATACCGCTTATGCCGGTGCTAGGGGCCGTGTGGTCACGTCATCCAAGTTGCCACATGAACAGGTACAATAAAAGCGTATCTGAGATACAACACATATCACGAATCGTTAGATTCTTGGTATGTGCTTTAGAATAGTTTAACCAGAAGACTATACTGTGAAGTCATGCGACTGTCAGCATGTCTGCACCTCTTCTCACTTCCCTCATGCGTTGTAATTTTTACCTGTATATGGAGAGATTCTGCTGGTGGACGTTTCGTCTCCCAGGCCCGCCCTCTGTACAGACCTTTTGATCTTTGATATATGTTGGCATTGTGGGAAGTTGATGCTGGGTCGACATCGGGCCTCACAGACTGGTCTTTTGTGTTAAATGCCGTCATTTTCATCTGGCGAAGATACAGCTCAACAATCCCCAGTGTACGAGCTGTCACAGCGACACAGCTCACCAATTACCAATATACGAGTTGTCAGAGCATTTCCATCATAGCTCTCTAGATTTGTATCTAATACCGCTTATGCCGGTACTAGGGGTCGTGTGGTCATGTCATCCAAGTTGCCACATGAACAGGTACAATAAAAGCGTACCTGAGAAACAACACATATAACGAATGTTCTTTATAATAGGTTAAACAGAAGACTATACTGTGAAGTCATGTGACTGTCAGTATGTCGGCACCTCTTCCCACTTCCCTTATATGCATTGTAACATTACACACATCCATAATATATATGGCAATGGACTGTTAGATAGATAGATGATCTTTATTTTAAAACTCGATGACTACAATAGGTGTAAACCTCTTTTCGTGCAGGTCGAGTTGAATAAAACATAACATAAAATATACAACATATACAATAAGCACGATAAATAACATATAAGGAGTTAGCACATAATTTAAAATTTAGTCATCTTAACTAAGAATATTAAAATAAAAACTGCTCTTGAGGAAAATAGTCACTCAATAAATAGCATTAAAGGAGTTAGCAAATAATTAAAAGTTAAGTCAGCTTAATCTAAAAAAAAAATAAAAAATAAAAAAAAAAATAATAATAATAATAACAATAATAATAATAATAATAATAATAATAATAATAAAAAATGATAATAATAATAAAAAAAAAATTATTAATAAATGAAAAAAAATAATAATAAAAAATAAATTAAGTAAATTAAAAAGAAAAAAAAGGAGTTAACACATAATTTAAAATTTAGTCATCTTAACTAAGAATATTAATAAAAGCTGTTCTTGGGGAAAATAGTCACTCAATAAATAGCATTAAAGGAGTTAACAAATAATTAAAAGTTCAGTCAGCTTAATCTAAAAAATAATAAAAAAAATGAATAAATAATAAATAAAAAATAAGAAAGTAAAATAAAAAAGATAACAAATAAAAAATAATAATAAGAAATAAATAAAATAAATTTCAGTCAGCTTAATTAAGATTATTCAGATAAAGACTAAAGACTGCTCTCTAAGAAGTCGCTTAATAAGTAACATTAAAATGGTAAGCATATAATTTAAAGGATCAGTAAGCATAGTTTAGGAATATTCAGATAAAAACTGATGTTGAAGAAGTCGCTTACATGCGTTCTTAAAACCACCAAGTGTTTTACATTCTCTGATATGGCTGGGCAAACTGTTGTATTCCACGGGGCCATTTATTCTAAATGAACGTTTAAAGGTTCTGTCCGTGCCCTCGGTACATTGATTAAACTTTGGTCTGATGATCGTAGGGATCTCACAGGCTTATAGTCGTGTACTATATTACAGATGTAATCCGGTGCAATATTTTGCCTGCATTTAAATAATAAAACAAGTCTATTTAATTTTAATTTCAAAGTCACCGGTAGCCAGTTTAATTTGGCATACATATCCTTTGTTGATGTATCAGGATCTGTATTTAAAATTAATCGCATGGCCCGTCTTTGTAACCGCTCAAGTGCGGATATGTCACATACATTGCCATTTGACCATACATTAGAACAGTAATTAAAATGAGGTAAGATAAAACAATAGTAAAAAATCTTCCTCTTATCTAAAGGGAGGAATTTCCTGATCCGAGCTAGCAGTGAAAGTTTACAATTTACCAGTTTTTCAACCTTTCGTGTGTGCTCGGACCAGTCAAGGTTTTCAGTAATTGAAACACCCAACAATTTCTCAGAACTTACAGTTTCTAATACCTGTCCACCTAGTGAGACATTTAACTTATTTGTGGGTAAGTAGTGGCGTTTCTGAGAAGTAGTTACAATCATGCTTTTTGTTTTGTCTGCATTGGGACACATCTTGTTTGTTTTACACCAACTACTTACATGACTGACATCTTCATTTAGGCGTAAGTTTATAGTGTCTAAGGACTTTGCAGCAGTGAACATGGTTGTATCATCAGCAAATATGACAGAAGATGAATTGCTAAGGTGAAGAGGCATATCATTCACATATAATATGAAGAGCAACGGTCCTAATATGGAGCCCTGTGGCACTCCAACATCTACACTAACAGGTCTGGACAATTTGCCATTAATACTAACACATTGATTTCTTCCAATAAGATATGAACTGAAGAGAGATAATGACATGTCCGTACATCCATAAGCTTTAAGCTTTGACAACAAAATATTAGTGTTTACCAAATCAAAGGCTTTACTCAGGTCTAGAAAGATAGCACCAACTACATTGCCTTTGTCGATCTCGTGAAGCCAAGAATCTACTAACGACACAAGTGCCGTCTCACAAGAGTGTCCAGCACGAAAACCTGATTGATGATTATACAACAGATTGTTATACTTCAGGTATGCCGTGAGGTTATTAGTCACATTTCTTTCTAGGATTTTGGAGAGTGTCGGAAGAACACTGATAGGTCTGTAGTTCTTGGGAAGATCTTTCTGTCCTTTCTTATGGATTGGAGAAACCCTCGCCGTTTTCCAACTTGAAGGGAAATGTCCCTTTGAGATGCATTTGTTAAACACATGAGTTAACGAAGGGTATATAATGTGAGCTGCCATTTTTAGGAATTTGACTGGAACAGAGTCCATTCCGGAGGATTTTTTGGGGTCTAATGACAATAGTTGTTTCAATACAAAGTCCTGTGTCACTAGTGGAATTTGGAAATTGGAAACCGGACTCTTTCGGTTTTCAATAAAATCACTGAGTTCCTTGGATACACAATCGATATTGCTCATATCGCCAGGTGAATCAACCAGCTTGTTGACAATCGAGGTGAAGTAGTCATTGAAAGAATTTGCCATTTCTGTAGAGTCCGTAATTAACTGGTCGTCCACATTGATTTTGTTCGGGGCACTATGGTTCGATTTGGTAGAGGCAACATCTCGAAAATATCTCCAAAACTTCTTTATGTCCGCTTGTCCGCTTGTCCGCTTTCGAGCATTTTATTGTAGTATGATTTTTTCGCTTGAAAAATCAGACTGTTTACTTTGTTTCTCCAGTATTTGTAATCATCGTCGTGCGTTTTTCTACTTGTGAGATCTCGACGGCGAATAGCCTCAGAAATAGTTTCGTCCCACCATTCTGGGCGTTTGGGATAGCGCACACGTTTTTCTCTTTCTGGCGCATGTGTGTTAAGCACAGAGTTGAACAGGTCTACCCACACACTGATGACATCATCGGGATTTTCAAAACACTCAATAACTGTCCATGGTATCTGTTGTAGATCTGACAGGAAATTTTCCATATTGAAGTTTTTCATACACCTGTATTTGATAGTTTGATGCACTTCCTGCTTGTGCGCATGAGCTGACAGTTTACGAGTTACACACACTGGAAAGTGATCACTGACTTTATAATGTGGAACCAGTACCTGAGTAATATTCTCCGGGTGTGAAACAAGCACATGATCAATCAGGGTATCGCCATGTTTAGTGATCCTGGTAGGTTTATTAATTAATTGGCTTAGTCCATGATCCGTTTCCATAAATCTGGACCATTTTGTTGTTTTACTGTCCAATTTGAGTAGGTCGACATTGAAGTCGCCCAGAATAAGAACTTCCTTGTTTTCGGCTCGCAGTTTATCCATAGAGACCGCAAACGAGTCTAGCCATTCATCTAGGTTATGATCAGGGGGTCGATAAACTATCATAGCAACGATGGGCTTCGTTTTAAGTTGTGTTATCTCTAATGCGATCATCTCTACATCAGCTGGCTCGAGGTCGTATCTTCTTCGATGCGGAATATTGCTCGCTATGTAAACAATAGTTCCGCCGCCTATGTCTTTTTTCGAATTGACATCTAATCTGTCGCGCCTCAAGAATTCATATCCAGGTATTTCAAGGTGTTTCTTTTCAAATGTTTCGTCTAACCAAGATTCAGTAATACCAAATATCGATATTTTTTGCCTTGCCTCGGTCATGACTATTTTCAGTTCGTCCAATTTGTGTTTCACAGACCGCACGTTTAGGTGAACAAACTTTAGACCTTTTCTATAGAGCTCATTAAACGGTCCATTGTTATCGTCAACACCTGTTAATTGATCAGCTGTAGGACTGTTGCGTAATATCTCTGGCACGGGTGAGCACGGAGTTGAATTTAATGGCAAACACATTTCACAGCACCAAACCGATTCATTTCGCCACATGTCCACTAATGTATGAATGTCCAATTTCACACATGTCAAATGGAAAATATTTCCGCATCCAACACATCTAAGTTTGCTTTGGGATTCTATAAATGAGTCGTCGCATTCCGCACATGGTCCTGGATTAAGTTCAATATCTCCTGATAGAAGTAATAATGTCACGGCATAGTATGTACTAGCATTACATGTATGTACTGACCTACTGGTACCTGTGGTGGCCGTATCGATATGGGCGAGCCTGCTCCAAAGAACTTGGAGGCCGAAATTTTCTCTTTCCATGTCGTATGCAGAGACCATGAACGTTTCTACTTCATTCAAACATGTGGTTGGAAGTTTAGGTTTGATAAACGTCTCTCTACCACGTTTGTAGACAATAAAAAACAGGATAAAACAGTAGAGCACATTACTGGTGAGCACACCTGTCGCCATGTTGAATGAATCATAGGGGTTAGATATCAGTCATTTAACAGCCCCTACAGGACAGCCAAGTATTACTGGTTACATCACACACATCCATACTATATATGGCCATCGACTGTTAGGGGTCAGATATCAGTCAATTAACAGCCTCATACTGGACAACCAGGTATTACTGAGTCACATCACACACATCCATACTATATATGGCCATGGACTGTTAGGGGTTAGATATCAGTCATTTAACAGCCTTGTACTGGAAAATCACGTATCACTGTATTACATTACACACATCCATACTATATATGATCATGCACTCTTAGGGGTCAGATATCAGTCATTTAACAACCTTATACTGGACAAGCACGCATTACTCTGTTACATCACGCACATCAATAATATATATGGCCATGGACTTTTAGGGGTTAGATATCAGTCATTTAACAGACCCCTACAGGACAGCCAAGTATTACTGGTTACATCACACACATCCATACTATTGAAGTAGGACCTGGTCCGGGAGAAGATGCGGCAGGCTTACCTGTATATCAGATCTTGCAAATCCCTCCGGCTGTATATCGTACCTCTGTCTAGTACGGCTGGATGTGGTCGACTGGGCCGAGTCTAAGCACGGACTCTCCGATCTCCCGTTTTCAGCCTTCTGGCTTTTCATTGGCTGAGGGTCTTCGGGATTCTCCGGCCATCTTCGCTGGTTCAACATGATCTCAGCGGCCACTACCACACCCTTCCCCCTCCTGATTTTTGGGGTGGGTTATCTCCAGCCTTTCAGCCTTCCAGCTTTTTCTTTTATCGTGTTTTACATCCAGCCCTATCCCTACCCTAACTGTCCTAACTTCAAAATATGTCCCTAAAAACTCCCAGATATTCCTAAACCTTATGCTACCCTTAAAATGGTGCAGTCTCCATTACTCCAGCATTTCTGCCTAGCATGTCCTGCCCTTACAAATAAGCTACGCCAGCCTCAAAAATACCGACACTAAAAACTTGCCTATCTCTGCACTAAAAATGATGCACTATTAAAAGACACTAAAATTGTTTTTCCCAGATTCAAAGAAATACTCTACTTCTTTCTTTCTAAACCTCAACTTCAGTCTGTTAGCAGACCGCGAGGCTACTGAACACCCCCCTTCCCCCCCACCGGGGCATGCCTACTAGCTGCCCCAGTGGAAAATCCAAAAGCTACCCATAAAAATTAACCTTAAGAATGTACTCCAAGGCCTAGCAGCCTTATCCCCTCCCTCCTCAAAATTTAGATGGCTCATCAGCCATTTAGCCTGGAGCCAACCACACACGCTGAGCACGGAGCTGACAAGTCACCCAACCCACCAATTCTTTAAGATCCTTCAACGGCCTTTCAAATATTTAGGCCTAGAATTGGCACCTATCAATAAAAAGGGCTATGTAATCCTAAAGGGTGACAAAAAAAAGAAAAACTTTAAAGTTTAAGTTCTTGTAACTCTCCATTTATTTTCAGCTATTATGAAAAGCTGAAGCTAATTATCTATAGCTATGACAGGCAATAAGTGTCTCCCCTTTTGTACTCAGCGTGTGTGAATAAAATAACTATTAAAATATTCACTAGAATAGGGAGCTAAAGAGGGAGAACTGCCTACTAGCTTTCTCCCTCCAAAAAGCCCCATTCTCAAAAAAAAAATAAAAGATAAAAAATAATCACCCCCCCCTCCCCATCTGTTTCCCCCTGGGATGAGTCCCGAGAATTAGATGCGAGGCCCCAGAGGGAAGACCGCCTACCAGCATCCCCCCCACCCAGGACCCCCATCTCAAGACCCATCCCAATTCTGTTTTTCCCCTGGAGTGTGAAGCCCGTCTTCCGGAGACCACCCGGCGCAACGCCCTATGCCGAAAGATGGTAGAATCGGCAGGCGTTCCTCCGGGTTATCTCCGCGACCAGCCGGGGTGGCAGATTTTTTACTCCGGCCACCCATTGAATAACGGGCCACACACCCCAGGGGGTGTTGATCCGCGGGAATCCCTGAGGAGACTGATATGGCGCATCAGACTCGACCAGCAACCGGTCCATAGGCAAGCCCTGAACAGCAGCCCCGGTGTCCTCGCAGTTCAAGGCCCGGGCGCTCACCCCAAATACCGCATTTGGGAAGCGCCTGAGCCAAGACTCGAGGGCAGCAGGGCTCCCGAGGAAGCAGTGCACATGGACCGGGTGCGTGGCCGGCAGCGTCTCCCCCAAGATTCCCAGTAGATCGTCGAGGGCCATGGTCTGCCCTCCGCCATCCCGGTAGCCACTCCTCCGGGTATTTTCCCGGCAATGAATGACGACCGGGAGGTTTCGCGGGAGCGCCAATGGCAATGGCAGGATTTCTCTCAGGAAATCAACCTGACACCGGCGCTCCACGGCAGACACATGGTCCTCATAGTCCAGACCGACCTCCCCCAGACCAACACATCCTGGGGACCGCAGAAATTGATGTAATTTGTCCTTAGTTTTCTGGTCCACAGGACGGCTGGCCTGGTGGGGGTGCAGTCCGTATGTGGCGTGTACTCTTGGATCCCCGAGGAGCGCGGTCAGAGATTTCAACTTCCAGCTCCCCGGGAAAACAAGATTACACACCACATGCTCCATTACCACCGGAGTACGCAACAGATGTACTGTTCCGACTTCGTCCCCGATGGCCTCTAAGGTATATTTACCATGGAGGCGACCGAGGACGACATCCAAGTGGCAATGGGAGTCAACCAGCCTCGGGGGTGGATGAGCCTGAGCAACCCACAAGGGGTTGTCCAGGCCCGAGGAGTCCATCGGCCTTTCCAGCGTCCGGAACTCCTCCCTCAGATGGACTGGCAGGATGGCCAGTAACCTGGCCAGTATCCGCCAGTCCATCAGAGCGCCAACCGAGGTTGGGGGACCCAACAGATATTCTCCCGGCTCCGTCCCGCAAGCCAGGTCAAATCCCATCATGATTGTCTGCCGGGTGGGTGCGGGACGAAGACGGGGGTCATCTGGATACAACCTGTGGGCCCGGACATATCCCAATAATTTTGGGTATGTCCGGACCCCCAGGATTGGCATCAAAGTATGGAAGAATCCATGAAGGAGGGCCACCCAGTTCCACCACCGAGTGTCCGTGAGTGCCCACTCCTCCATGGATCCATGTCCTGGATCCAGCCCGTGTTTTAGTGTAAAACACAGGCTGGATTGGTGAACTTTACAGGACCAGCACGCCACCTCTGGGGACATCCAAAACGGAAAGTGATTCCGCTCCAGATGTCTCCTGGGGCGGGTGCCGGTCCAAGTACACAAGGGACACTGGTGCCCTTCTCGGAATATGGCGTTAATCCGAGCCACCGATTGGGAGTCAACCGAACCCGGGGTCGACAGGTGGTTAACAGCCAACCAGCGTTCCCCACCCGATCCCGGACTCGGTCCACTCCCAGGGGCGTCCCCAGTGTCCCTCGCCGGTGGAGACACTGCCGAATCCGAGGCAAGTGGAGGGTACGCAGCCTGCCAGCTTTCCCCTCCAAACCCCGGACTCGTCCAATGCTCTACCGTCACTCCCCTACCCCTGCTTACGCCTACCCCTCCCACAGCCCCTTCTAATTCCCCAAATATTCCCCTCCCCCTACCTACTCCTACCCCTCCCACAGCCCCTTCTAATTCTGGTACATAAATCAATTTTTCCCCCCAATTTGCCAGATCCCACTCAGTCCATTCTTCCCCACTTAATTCTTCCCCCGTTGATTCCCCCTCCATCCCCAAATTAGATAATCCCGTCCCCCATGATCCAGCCGTACTATCCCCCGTAGTATCCCCCCACCCACCGATTCTGCGCTATACCAGACATCGTCAGACGAAATTTCCCCCCTTTTCTCCTCCCCCCTTCCCCCCTGCTTCCCCGATTTAATCGTGAATCTTTCTCTGAACATTATTGGCCTTTTTTTTCTGAAAATCAAAGAAAAAAAACAAAAATGTCTCACACCACAACATCAAAAGCAACTCAAACTAATTACACACCGACAAAACCCGACATCCAACCACACAGACCAAACAACTTGGGCGCCCAAGACAATGACTTCTATACAACATCACAAACAATAACGTCACCAATCACAATCTATAGGACAAATATGACATCACCAATGACATATCTTGCACAACAACAAGACATCACAAACAATAACGTCACCAATCACAATCTATATGACAAATATGACATCACCAATGACATCTTGCACAACAACAACAAGACATCACAACTTCACTTGCCCTAATTCCTCTAACCTGCTCCACTTCTTCACTGGAAGCAGGCTACACATAATTTTTTGTTTTCATTATTAATTATGCATCTTCCCAAATTACATTGTGACTTGTGACCCAGGATGCACCTAGGACCTTTTGGACGAGTCTGCTCACTTCTGACATAGCATAGCATGATTATCCTTTTCCTCTAGCATCAACACCAAAGAAACTTCTAACATGACCCTAGACCTTATCTAGGAGCAGTCATATGCGGACAAAAACTGGGGTTTTCGAACCTTCCGACCCCCTCGTGTAACACGAGGCTCTATCATCGGTAGAACCGAAGTGGTATCTTCGTGCACTTTTGTCGGTCGCGGTTTCTTAACTTCTCGCGGTTCCACAAACAATAAGTCCAAGTTCCAATCCGGAACTTCATCTGTCAAACCGAGAGGAACGGGATCCCCCACAACACCAGGGGCATGCAGTACAGGTTGTATGCCCTCCTCAGGGGAAGACTCCACTGATACCCAATCTGGTACTCGTCCTTGTCCAGACTTTCCCGTGTCATGGGTGACTTCCCCCGAAGAAAGCTTTACGGATTCTAAACTTGGTACTTGTCCTGATCCAGACTTTCCCGTGTCGGATGCCCTAACTAAACTCAGCACAGCGTGACGTCTCCGTCGTACCCATAGAGGGATGTCCCTGTCCTGGCATTGACGTAAAACATCATGATGCCACACATGGGACTTCCTCCTGCTCTCCACCCGGTACAGACATGGGGATAACACCTTACTCACGACAAAGGGGCCCGCAAAGATTGGTCGTAATTTCTTGCTCTGTCCAACTTTGACGGCTAAGTCCCTACGATAAACCAAGTCCCCCACCTCATAGGTCCGGGATTGGATTTTCAAATCATAGGTACGTTTTTGTCTGTTTTGAGTAACCCCAATCCGTTCTCGGGCCAGGCGATGCACTTCCTCCATATGTTTCAAGAGGTTTACCAAGTAAGCATCCCCCGTGAACTTTTGCATGTTAACCTCTGCTTCTCCCAATAGAATGTCCACTGGCAGAATGACTTCCCGCCCCAACATCAACATGTTGGGAGAGAAACCGGTATCGCGATTCGGCATAGACCGAATAGCCATTCCGATTAATGGGAGGTGTTTATCCCAGTCCATCTGCCTATTCTCCAAGTAACAACGAATCACCTGGAGCAACAGACGATTAATACCGTTCCACCTGACCATTGGAACAGGGGCGGTAAGGGGTAGTACGAGATTTCGTGACTTCAAAGACCTTGCAAAATTCAGAGAACAGGTTACCGACAAAGTTCCTGCCTTGATCGGTATGCACCTGCAACGGTACTCCAAACCGCACTATGAACCCCTTTGCGACGCTTTCCGCCGATTGCTCAGGAAGGGGGCAAATCTCCAGCCATTTAGTGAATTGGTCAATCATCATTAAGATGTAGCGATTTCCCCCTTCCGAAGTCACCAGCGGGCCCAAGATGTCCAGATGGACCCGCTCCATTGGTGCTCCTGCATGGAAAGAGCCCAATGCCCCTTTAGGGTTCACTCTCGGTTTCTTGTTGGTGTTGCAAGTAGCACATGTCCGAACATACAGTTCTAGGTCCCGAGTCAAATTGGGCCAAAAGAAAGAACGTTTTGTCAAAGCCAACGTCTTATCGCGGCCCAAATGACCCCCAGTCTTTGTGTCGTGCACTAAGCGCAACACTTCAGAACGTAGCTCTGACGGTACTACTAACTTCAGCTTGGAAGTCACACCATAGTCCCACTGATAGTACAAAACTCCATCTTTCAGTCTCAGGCAAGAACGACATAGCCACAAATGCTTTGTCACTGGACTGCTCATAAATAGTCTTGATGGAGTTTGTCCGGTTTCCACATGATCAATCACGGGACGAAGCTGTAAGTCATTATACTGTTTTCCCTCATTTCAGATGGGGAGAACAATTCAGAGATGACGTCTAGCGACCCAGGGTCTGGATCTGGGTCAGCCTGGTCATCCAGATCGATGAACAAAGCCCGTACCGCAATTGCTGCCGTACCAGTGGTGGCCAAAGGGATCACATCATCCACATCCTCTGTGAAACGACTCCACTGGTTATGGGCTCTCAGACAGAACTTACATCCCCCACAAGGAAGGAATTCGGGTTGGCTTCCCGCCACATAGCAGTTACATGCGGGTAAGCAGTCTGGGATGCGTGACAATCCATCGGCATTCCCATGAGCAACCCCAGCTCTATGCTGAATGGTCATGTCGTACTGGCTGAGTTCCTCCAGCCATCTAGCCAACTGGCCTTCAATTTGGCGGAATCGGGTCAGCCATACCAAGCTATTATGGTCCGTACGAATCAAAAAAGGCTTACCCAGCAAATAGTGCCTAAAAGTCCGGGTAAAAGTTACGACCGCTAGAAGTTCTTTACGGGTCGTACAATACCGGCGCTGCGTTGGGGCCAGGTTTCGACTGGCGTACGCTATTGTGCGCTCAACACCACTCTGTACCTGCACAAGTTCTGCTCCTATCGCGGTATCAGAAGCATCGGTGTCCAAAATGAACGGATCATCCACCGTAGGTATGGACAAGACAGGCGCCCCAATCACGGTCTCCTTAAGACCCTCGAATGCCTGTTGATGTCGGCCCTCCCAGCTGAAATGAGCCTTGGGCTTCGTCAAGTCATACAGGCACCCCGCTATCTTCGCAAAATTGGCTACAAAATCACGATGATAGTTTACAAACCCCAGAAATGCCTGGAGTTCTGTGCGGTCTGTAGGCACCGGCCATGCACGCACGGCACTGATTTTGCTGTCTGTAACTGCAATTCCTGCCCTGCTGACTGTTTTTCCGAGAAATTCTACCTCTCGCCGAAACAAAGAGCACTTCTTCGGTTTCAGCTTCAGGTTATGATCCCGGAGGCGCTGTAATACAAGACGGAGGTTCGCCAATACTCGGTCAAAAGTCCGACCCACGACCACCACATCATCCAGGTAGGCGAGCACTTCCTTCCAGGTCAGGCCACGAAGCACAGTCTGCATTGCTCGTTGAAAAGTGGCCGGAGCATTGCAAAGGCCGAATGCCATCCGGACATGCTCGAAAAGCCCATACTTGGTGATGAAAGCGGTCTTATGGCGATCCGCTGGGTCGATCGAGATCTGCCAGTGCCCCGCCGCCAAGTCTAGCGTGCAGAAATACTCGGCCCCATCTAGCGCATCCAAACAGTCATCAATTAACGGCAATGGGAAGGCGTCTTTTACCGTAATATTATTTAGGGCTCGAAAATCAATACAATATCGCACTGACCCGTCCTTCTTCCTGATCAAAACTGGGGCAGAGGCCCAATCTGATTTGGAAGGTTGGATGACGCCTACATCCAACATCACCTGCAGATGTCTTCCCTCCTCCCCTTCAAATCCGCGAGGCGTCCGTCTCAAGCGCTGACGGATAGGACGAGCATCCGTGGTCTCAATATGATGTACAGTGTCAGTGAAATGACCTAGATCTAGGTCACCTGTGGAGAACCGGTCTTGATACTCCACCAGGACCTCTTTCACTTTCACTGCATGTTCCTCGGTTAATCCCTCACAGGATGCCTTGTACAAGGGTACCAGATGTTCTGGTAGGGAATCTGTCATAGGAGCGCTATTCACTTGCCGGATACTAGGCTCCCCTTGTTTGGCAACAGTATCAGTGTTCGGGTCGCTGTACACCCCATCCAGTTCCAGCGTTGTCCCGATCCATGCCCCACTAGATATTGTCACCTCATTTGTAGAGGGATTACGCAGGCAAATCGGGACCCTTGAAGCACCCCGAATTGCCATCTTGGGCACCATTATAACTGACTGGTCAATCACAGGCTCCAAGACGTAATCAACTGGCGCGAAACCATGCATCACTCCCTGAACCAACTGGGAGGTGAGCGGAGGAACAGTAACCGTTTCGGCCAGCGTAACCCTAC
>JAVTVY010005841.1:0-42020 GCA_036873755.1 Hanleya hanleyi
ACAAATTATCCCAATAAATACCAGACCAGACATTGGTCAAGTATCACCCATTAACACGAGTCAGTAACACCATAGGGACAAGATGGATGGCATTAATACTGGATAAAACAGAGATTCTATTACAGTAAACAGGTACATTGTAAAGATTCCATCTGGCATGCATCTTCACACAAGCCAAGGTTTTATCTGAAGAACATTTACCTCAACCTATTTGGTGATTTGACCATGCAGAGATGAAATTCAAACCAGTTAAAACTCAAACCTCTAAGCTGATTTGTGGAACAAGTTGGCTGACCATGCTGTTCGATTGAGAAGAAACACCACTTATCTATATCCAGACCTGTTACGGGTACCTAACCATGCAGGCTAGTGTAGCCTATTGATCCTAACATATCAACTGATACACTGGCTTATGAGGCTGCCTCACATAATTGGTCTCACACAAATGATGATATACGAAAGTTCTCAAATTTACACCGCTATCTGAACGATATTCTTACAATGTCGTAGTTTGGTGTGTTTGTTGCTCCTATTCCACAAGTCGCAAGATATTAGCTTCCACAAACAATTCATTCATTCAGGACATGACTGTTGTCTATGTGATCAGGGGCATGCTTGCCACGGCTTTCAAGTATGAGATTTACCTACATTTCATGTCCAGATTCTTTGATGGTTGGACCCATTGATGTCTGAGCTCTGATAAACACCACTTACATGCCTTCACATTTTCAAAATGATGCTGGTCTTGTTTTGTTCATTTGTTCCAAGTTTCCAAACGAATTTGATGGACTGGTATTCAGGCTAGGTAGGCTATCCAGCAGCTCTGGCGAGCCCAAATGTCATACCCTCTCCACAACATGATTCAAATTTCAATTTATTACACCTAAAGTTAATAAATAGTGAAATAATCTTCTATTATAAAATATCACAGACCTAAAATTGGACCTCTATATGACTGTATATTAATTAATTAATAATTAATAAAACTTTATTTACTGAGGGTAACACAGTCAGTTACAAAAGGAAACTGTTCTTCCCTGGGGCCCTCTGGGATAATACATGCATACCACTTTGATATTACAATATGTATTCAAAGCACTATAGTTGACAAAAATATATATATACATATTTACATTTTACTTTGTTGTCGACTGTCAATAAACTTGGATTTAAAACTATCCAAGGATGGTGCATGTTTGACTTCATTGGCTAGGGAGTTCCATAATTTGGCTCCAGAATATGTTAAGCTGCGTTGTAGGTAGGTTGTTCTGGGGCGAGGGATATATAAATTGCTGTTGTCAGTTGCTCTAGATCGTCTTTGTGTAATTTCGTGAGTGTATGTAAAGAGAGAGTTAAGGTAAGAAGGAAATTGGTTGTGAAGAATTTTGTACATAACAATGGCTTTTTGATACTCTATCCTATCAGAAACACTCATCCAGTTGAGCTCCTTGAGCATTGACTCAGTTGGTGTCTGGTAATGGGCATTGAGAACTAGTCGTGCTGAACGTTTTTGTAATTTGTACACCCTATCAATTTGTCCTTGGGTTGCATTCCCCCATATTGTACAGCAGTAATCAAGATGCGGGAGAACATATGCATTACAAAACGTGAGCCTGGCATCTTTTCGCAGGACTTTTCTATTCCGATAGAGAATGCCAAGATTTTGTGACATTTTGTTACAGACATGGTCAATACATGCAATATGGTCAGTCCAGGATAAGGTGTCATCAACTATGAGACCAAGGATTTTGTCTTTGGAAACGTTCTGTAGAGCTTGACCATTGATATTAATATGTAAGTTATCAGCAGAATTTCTAACATTGCTGCTAGAGCCCATTAGAATGACGTTGGATTTAGGAATATTGAAATACATTTTGTTATCTTTACACCATCCCTGAATAGTCTCCAGGTTCTGATTCAAGTTTTCATCTATTTCAGTAGCAGTTGGGGCAGAATAGTATGCAGTGGTATCATCAGCATATAAATCAACAATACTATTTAACTTGCATAACAACAAATCATTCACATATATAACAAATAGAAGTGGACCCAGGATGGATCCTTGTGGTACGCCTGCTTGAACAGTGAGGGGCTCTGAAATTATATTTGTGATGGAGACATATTGTTCTCTTTCATGCAGATATGATTTGAACCATCTATGTGCTCCATTATCAAGTTTATAGAGTTTCAGCTTCTCAAGCAAGATTTCATGACTTACTGTGTCAAAGGCTTTTTTTAGGTCTAATTTTGCACAACCAACTAAATGTCCTTTGTCAATAGACTGTAACCAGCTTTCAGTCATCTTTGTTAGTGCTGTTATGCAGGAGTGTTTACGCCGGAAACCAGATTGCCCTTGACACAGTAAATCATGATTCGTCAAAAAGCCATATAGACTGTCGTGTACATGCCTTTCAATTAGCTTTGATACACAACATAAAACAGAGATTGGACGTTAGTTCTTAGCACATTCAGGATCATCTGACTTATAGATGGGTACAACTTTAGCTTTTTTCCATTTTTCTGGGAAATGACTAGTCTGTATACTAAGATTGATGATAATGGCTAAAGCTTCTGCTATGATAGGAGCTGCTAGATGGAGGAATCTTGGGCTGATTAGGTCTGGTCCTGTGCTCTTCTTTATGTCTAGTTTATTTAAATGTTGGAACACCGTTCCTACCGAGATATCAGGTATGGAGAAGAACACATCATCTGGGACTTTGCTATTGATATGTTCTTTAAGTTTTTCAGTGTTTAGTGTATTTGAATTGTTTGAACTTGCTGTAGATAAATGATCAGGTTTATGGCTGCATGTGGGCTCTAGTGTAGCAGGAATATTTGTAAAGTGTTTGTTTAAGTGATTAGCTATGTCTTTTACTTCTGTTAGATAAACTCCATCTGATTTCATTCTATTAGGTCCCACATGCTTCTCATTGGGATTAATTTCATGCAGGATTTTCCAAATATTTTGAGGTTTACTTTTGTTCTGATCTATCATACTCTCCAGGTGTGTCTTCTTTGCCTTGTGAAGGAGACAGTTTGATTGATTACGCCAGATTTTGGCATTGATAGTGTCACCATTGCGATGATAGTAATCCCTTAGATTTCTAGCCTTTTGTACTTCTTCATCTTTGAGCCACTGTGGAAGTGTATATATACCACACAATACCATAATATGAGCAAGATAAAAGGCATTAGTACTTCTGAAATACTGATTTTATCACAGACCCAATTTTCCGGGGACCAACTAATACAGAAGTTATAAAATTTATAACCTAGCCAAGTTATGAACTCCATGTAGCAGTAACTCTAAGAAGTTATAAGCTGTTGTGCTCATTTGACCACAAACTGTTTGTGGAAGAGAATGTCACAAAAGTTGACCATAGCTAGGGAAGCAAACATGATCTTCTAATGTAAACATGGCAAGGTTACGGTCAGAAGATTGGATTTGGCCATAAAGGTGATATCAACATTCCATCAGCAAAGTACCTTACCTTATAACTTTATAAGGTTTAGTCAATTTGCACAGTAGCAAAGATGAGTATAGCTCTTCAAACACGAGTGTGGCCTAAACAAAATCTCCTTCATTGACATTAATGTCTTGGCTTTACAGGAAAAATACACTTAATTGATGGGAGAACCTGGAATGCAATGATATATTCATTATCTGTTGTCTATCATGTTTAAGTAAGTTTTATGAATGTATCACATGCCCTTGGAAAGCACAAAAGTTGTTAAACCTAGTAATGGGCTGTATTCAATGAGGTGATTACACTCTGTGACTTCACTACTGGTCAAAATATCATTATTTGAAGATTTTGATATAATTACATGTGGAGGTCATAATTTTATAACTTCTGTGAGTTGATCTCCTGACTGGTAAGGCAAAGCATCACATTTATTAGCCAACATTTTGGTAATACTTTCAAAGAACTGTCAGTAGTGTGGTAACTGTCATACTTCATTGGACACAGAAACTGTCACATGGATAAAATATCAATATGTAGTTGACCAGTTTACATCTCGAGTATGGATGACTGAACATATCAAATACATGTATAAACAATTCAGAAAATGAATATGGTTAAAAAAGGGAGTAAATATTTATAAAAATATAATTTAAGAATTTCACAAGAACTTACAAGAGTGCGATCAAATGGATTTACATGTATCAATGATTGCTGAAGCAGAAAATTCATGATGAAATTAGGCAAGTATACAGGAGAAATAGCAAGTTAAAAATATATATATATATATATATATATATAAAATTAGTACTCGGTGGTAACAAAGACTCGGTGATAACATAATCATACCATACCAACCAATAAATATAATGTGTAAATTTGATGACAATTACAATGTAATGAACAAATCACCGAACGTCTACACCAAAAACACCATACAATATTTGGACCAAAATTACCACATTTAGCATGAAATGTAGGAAATACATACATGTACAAGAAAATATAATTATGTGAATCAAGACACTGATATTACTTGAAAACATTGATAAGCAATGCATAAAGATGCTGCAAAAGTCAAGTTGCGATACATAATGTGTATTGAACCTCAAATCACAGCGGAAGGGTGAATTGCACAATGAAGTATTTCCTGCTTCACCTTTCATAATACTTCTGAGTTGGTATGTTGGCCATCACCTGCAGATCTGTTAGGCTTATGGTGACCTCGACCCTTGACCTTGTCACCCTTGAATCAATAGGCTTCATTAGTCCCAAAAGGTAAGGCCAAAAAGTTGATGAAATGTTTCTCGTTCCGCTGCACCAATCATTCACCACTCCCACCCGTGACATATATGGGTAGCCCGACCCTTTTCATGTTCATTTTTGGCAAAAATAAATCTGTCGCACCAATCTGCACACCCGCTGAATACTTTATTTTGCATCTCATGTTAGGCCATTGTCACTTGATTGGTTGTTTAGCATGACCAGCCCTCATCTATATTTTAGGCGCAAATAATTAAAATAGATGAGGGATTTACATTTCTATAAGTAAAACTTTTCATCATATACATATACAATTGGTTTGCAATTTAATAATTAACAAGAGTTCAATTGAACCCAAAATACGCCCGTAAAAAATACAGTCGATAAACAACATTTTTATCTCTTGAATTTTGTTATAGACAAAGGTTAACCATACAAATGAACATGCCTGGACTGTATGTTGTTTGTATTGTTGCAATTGTCATAATAATACTGCACATGTATAAGCCATCATTGTTGTATAAGTGGTGTAGGCAGGTTTGGAAGTCAGATCGGGGGAGGGGGGGGGAGGTACATAAGGGCCTGGAGCGGTATTTGTGGAAGCAGGTAGAACTCCAGTTACTCTTACTCTGTGGGGGTGCATGTTCCCCCAACCCCGGTTATGAGCTTATGTATGCATCAGTAACTTTAAAACAAAATTTGGCTTACTATAAGCTGCAAAAGTAAGTTCATCAGCCTGATGAATGGGGTCAAAATGACAGTAGGTGCCAAATACAAGGATTTCAGACTAAAATCAAGGGGAGTAACTGAAGAAAACATCGAATCAGCTCAAAAACAGTTTGTGCGCATCTACACATGGTACCGATCATATGTACCAAATTTCAAAGAATCCATAGAATAGTGTGAAACAAGTTGCGTTCACGAGGACAGTAGGTGTCAAATAAAAGATTTCAGACCAGAATCATGGGGAGTAACTCGAGAAACTGTTGAATCAACTTGAAAAAAGTTTGTGCACATGTGCACTTGGCACCAATCATGGGTACCTAATTTCAAAAGAATGCAATGAAACCCCTAGGATGAGTTTCGTTCAGTAGGACTGTAGGTGCCAAATAAAAGGATTCCAGACTAAAATCAAGGGGGGTAACTCAAGAAAACATCGAATTGGTTCGAAAAAAAGTTCATGCGCATCTACACATGATACTGATCATGTGTACCAAATTTAAATCCATTTGAAAACTCTGGGACGAGTTGCATTCACGACGAAGACAGTAGGTGCCAAATACAAGGATTTCAGACCAAAATCAAGGGGAGTAACTCAAGAATATGTCGAATCGGGTCGAAAAAAGTTAGTGCACATCTACACATGGTACCGATCATGTGTACCAAATTTCAGAAGAATCCATTGAAAACTCTGGGACGAGTTGCGTTGATGAAGACAGTAGATGCCAAATACAAGGATTTCAGACCAAAATCAAGGGGAGTAAATCAAGAAAACATCGAATCGGACCGAAAAAAGTTCATGCACATCTACACATGGTACCGATCATGTGTGCCAAATTTCAGAAGAATCCATTGAAAACTCTGGGACGAGTTGCGTTGTCAAAGACAGTAGGTGCCAAATACAAGGCTTTCAGACCAAAATCAAGGGGAGCAACTCAAGAAAACGTCGAATCGGGCCGAAAAAAGTTCGTGCACATCTACACATGGTATCGATCATGTGTACCAAATTTCAGAAGAATCCATTGAAAACTCTGGAACGAGTTGCGTTGACGAAGACAGCAGGTGCCAAATACAAGGATTTCAGACCAAAATCAAGGGGAGTAACTCAAGAAAACATTGAATCGGGTCGAAAAAGGATCGTGCATATCTACACATGGTACCGATCATGTGTACCGAATTTCAGAAGAATCCATTGAAAACTCTGAGACGAGTTACGTTGACGAAGACAGTAGGTACCAAATACAAGGATTTCAGACCAAAATCAAGGGGAGTAACTCAAGAAAACGTCGAATCGGGCCGAAAAAAGTTCATGCACATCTACACATGGTACCGATCACGTTGACCAAAAATCAAAAGAATCCACTGAAAACTCTAGGACGAGTTGCGTTGACGAGAAAAGTTAACGGACGGACGGACGGACGGACGGACGGACGGACGGACGGACGGACGGACGGACGGACGGACGGACGGACGACGCCATACCATAATACGTCCCGTCAAATTTGACGGGCGTATAATAATAAATAATTATAGCATTTAGCATGTATATTTAAAAAATAAAGGTCCTGCTAAACAACCAATCAAGTGACGATCAAGTTATTAGTAAAACTTCTTTGGTGAGAGGATGATCTGAAGGAAGTGGTAATCTTAGCCACGATCTATTAACCACAAAATCACTCGAATGAGCAATTTGGTTGTGGCTTATTCAACCCAAAACCTATAAAGTTATTTATCCAAGGGTAATCCTAGTGAAATAAATGTTCAGTTTTGCCATATGCCATAAACTACCATCTTCATTTTATCCAGCCAATTTCTACGTTCCCACTTCGAACCTGCCTTGATTTATCTGACCCCTTCAGCGTTCAAAATCCGAGGTTTAAATTTCACCAGCTAACGACAGAAGAACCAATCAGAACGTACACATCGATTGCGAGTGAAGTCACATAGAGTGACATCATCCTCTATAGCGGCATCCTTCCTCCTAATATGGTGCCCACTAATTAGGTCAGCCAATCAATAATGCTCTTGTGCGACCCATTTCGAATTTCAAATGTTTTCGAGGTCAGTGTCTATTTATAAGTTATTTGAACATTGAAGGGGTCCAGATATATCAAGGGAAGTTCGAAGTGGGAACGTAGAAACTGGTTGGATAAAATGAAGATGTAAACTACTGAATCTGACAAATCTGCATCAAATCAGGGGAGACAATTAGCTACAAAAGTTATTCCCCTTTGGACATGTCAGATTACTACTCCACCAAAGTTAATACATATCATTAACACTACCTATGTAGTTCAAAATGGTGACCTCATTGGACTGGGTAAATCTTTAACATCACTGCAAACTATACATCAACGATTAGTGCCATGTGGTTCTGTGGAAATCAGGGTTTGGGGGGGGGGGGGCATATACATCCCAGGGGGGTGGGCCCATGGATAACCTCCGATTGTTATGGTACAATTTTTAAGCAAAAAACAAGCCTACCTGCAGCCACCGATGATTTTCTCAGAGTAAGGCACAAAAAATTTATTCCGCTTGGCTGAAACGTAATTGACTTGACTTGGAAAACTATATGAGATAGAACTGAATAAAATGTATATAAGCAGCTGTCGAACGTTCTGATCTGTACAAACAGTTGTCAATAGCTGTACTGTGCTGTTTATCTGTTGTCTGGGTAGGTGACTTGAAATCTTCCCTGGTCGAGCCCACTCTGAAAAACAGTTACCAATATCCAGATCAGGTATGCAAGGTCACATGCTTTTAGTTTCTTTAAAACTGCTACAGTTTTTTTAGGCCTACTTTCTCAGACAATGAGTGGTTCAAAAACACTATATTTCAGATACCACACCCCACATACACAATCACTGGAAGATTTGAGATAAAAGAATCAAAGGGAACAAGAACATGTAACAACTGATGTTGAGCTTATAGCAACTGAGTGGCATGTACAATGTAAAAATAGATTTTTCACATGTAATAACTTGTGTTCAACAGGTAATTACTGATGTCTGACATGTAACAAGTGATGTTTTAAGTGTAACAATCACATAACTGATGTTTGAGATGTAACAACTCATGTCCAACATGTAA
Source organism: Hanleya hanleyi (assembly GCA_036873755.1). NCBI lineage: Eukaryota > Metazoa > Mollusca > Polyplacophora > Lepidopleurida > Hanleyidae > Hanleya > Hanleya hanleyi. The sequence continues at coordinate 8,538 of JAVTVY010005841.1, forward strand.
CAACTGATGCTTGACATGTAACAACTGATGTTTGAAAAGTAACAGATAATGTTCGAAATGTAATAACTGATGTTTGACATGTAACAACTGAGATTTGAAACATAACAGTTGATGTTCAAAATCTAATAACTGATGTTTGACATGTAACAACTGATGTTTGAAATGTAACAACCAATGTTGAGATATAATACCTGATGTTCAATGTGTTACAACTTATTTTTGACGTGTAAAAACTGCTGTTTTGACATTTAACAACTGATGTTCAACGTATAACAACTGATGCTCGATGGGTAAAAACTACTGTTCAACATGTAACTTTAGACTTTATAATAGTGACAGGGTTAATAATGGCCCTACCTCCACAAACACAGGCCCACCCTGTATTTGACCATCCAGTTGGAGCAGCCCCTGGTCTGATAACACCGTCAAGCTCTCATTCTCATCCATTGAGTAGTGGGCCTTGACGTACCCCTGCAGTTTGGCTCTCACCAGGGCCACGTCACTCATGTGAGAGTCAAGCTCTGCATCAGGAATGGCTATGTGATATACTCGCACCTGTTAGGTGGAAAATCTTGTATTATCAAATTGTCTCTCCAGCTACTGTACCGATCATTGGTTCGTACAGCCTGCAGCTTCCAACTTTCAAGGTATTATCAAGGTAATAGTTCGTGTTTGCAAGGCATATTATGTCCAGTGTCATCAGAGTATGGTGAATATGTGTGGGATGCCACGCGATGAATACGATTGGGATGTGTTTAATATGTGTGGGATGTGATGAATGTGTGTGGGATATGATGAATATGTGTGGGATATGATGAATAGATGTGAACATGACGAATATGTGTGGGATGTGATGAAAAGGTGTGGGTTATGATGAATATGTGTGGGATATGATGAAGGTGTGTGGACATTATGAATGTGTGGGGTATGCTGAATGTGTGGGATGTGATGAAAATGTGTGGGTTATGATGAATATGTGCGGGATATCATGAAGGTGTGGACATGGTGAATATGAGTGAGATATGATGAATATGCATGGGGTGTGATGTACATGTGTGGGATGTGTTTAATATGCATGGGATATGATGAATATATGTGGGATATGATGAATGTGTGGGATATGATGAATATGTGTGTGATGTGATGAATATGTGTGGACATTATGAATGTGTTGGGTATGCTGAATGTGTGGGATGTGATGAAAATGTGTGGGTTATGATGAATATGTGTGGGATATCATGAAGGTGTGGACATGGTGAATATGAGTGAGATATGATGAATATGCATGGGATGTGATGTACATGTGTGGGATGTGTTTAATATGCATGGGATATGATGAATATATGTGGGATATGATGAATGTGTGGGATATGATGAATATGTGTGTGATGTGATGAATATGTGTGGACATTATGAATGTGTTGGGTATGCTGAATGTGTGGGATGTGATGAAAATGTGTGGGTTATGATGAATATGTGTGGGATATCATGAAGGTGTGGACATGGTGAATATGAGTGAGATATGATGAATATGCATGGGATGTGATGTACATGTGTGGGATGTGTTTAATATATATGGGATATGACGAGTATGTGTGGGATAAGATGAATATGTGTGTGAGATGTGTTATGCATGGGATATGATGAATATATGTGGGATATGATGAATGTGTGGGATGTGATGAATATGTGTGGGATGTGATGAATATATGCAGAATGTGATGAATGTGTGTGAAATATGATATGTTTTGAATATGATGAATGTGTGTGGGTTATGTGAAATATGTGTAGGATGTGTTGAATATGTGTGAGATGTGTTATATATGTGGGATGTGATGAATATATGTGGGACGTGACAAATATGTGTGGGATGTGATCAATATATGTGGGACGTGACAAATATGTGTGGGATGTGTTCAATATATGTGGGATATGAAGAATATGTGTGGGATGGTGAAGAATATATGCGGGAATTGTTTAATATGTGTGGGATGTGATGAATGTGTGTGGGAATTGTTTAATTTGTGTGGGATGTGTTTAACATGTGTGGGATATGATAAATATGTGTGGGATGTGATTAATATGTGTGAGATGTGATGAATATGTGTGGGATATGATGAATATATTTCAGGAATGTGAAGACTATGTAATGGGTGTGAATATATAAGGAATGTGAAGTGTGGGGATTTATAGTTAATTATTCATGTAAGTCACAAGAGAAAGGAGAACAATACTCTGTCCAGGTACAATCATGAGTATAGACGGGAGGCTAAGATGAAGACCTGGACAATAGAACCTTACATTAATGATCGACTGATTTGACATATGTCACAGTGTCTGTGCACAGGTATCCAACGTCATCATGGTTATGCAGGCACTTGATGGTATTCACAAGTGTGTAATATTATGGATATTTGAATGCAGATATAAACACACATGATTTTAGACATGTATGTGTGATGTACATTTACATGGCTATGTGATATTGAGTACAAAGACGACCATGCAGGTTTCTTACCTCATCCAGAATGCCCTCAAAGTAGTCTGTGTCATCTCTGCCCAGATAGAGATGGGGGTCAGCATTGGGAGGTGACTGTAACAGAGGACAAACATCTTATGTTTATATATGATACTCTTAGATCAATGGTACTCACAGTGCAAGGTTGAATAAAATTAATCCCTAGCAATAACACAGGAAGGAAGCAATCAGAGATTGCTCAATTGTATGCCCCCCCTTCCGCTTTAATCCGACACTGCCCCGCCATTGTTCTGTTGTTTATTGGTTGGTGGAGGCCTAATTTGGATAATTATAAAAATTCTGTTTCTGTCACTTTTTTTGCCATGCCTCACATAATACATATTCCAAGTATCAGCCAACAAGTGATAATACGATGTTTCGATGCAAGATGGTCGCCAGGGCTTTCGCCAAATCCGAAAATGTGACCTGGTTATGAGACCTACATTCCTTGGGAGTATATTGTGGTGAAATTATGAAGCGATCAGTGAACTTTGAATTTTGCACCCAATTCACTCTTTTTGGGGCAACTTCATACTTTAATTTCAGGACCTATGTTGTCTGCTTTGGAATGTAGGATAACATATAATATAGCCATTTTTCTGGTCCAAATTGGTTATGGACTGAGATCCAGCCTGGACAAATGAATATATCCCATTCACTTTAGTTTTGATAAACAAAGGGCCATAACTCTTGAAAATATAACCGAAAGCAGAGAAACTTCACGCTGCACACCAATGGGTCACTGACCACATATCATGCAAATTTCATACTTGTCCATACAATATTAACCGAGATCCAGCCCTACAAGTCTCAAAGATTTGAAGAAAAAAGGGCCATAACTGTTGAAAATATACGCGAAATGTGGAGAAACTTCACGCTGCACAACTACAGGGCACTGACCACATATCCTGCAAATTTCATAATTGTCCATACAATATTAACCGAGATCCAGCCCGGACAAGTCCCAATTCACACAAATTTGAAGAAAAAAGGGCCATAACTCTTGAAAATATATGCGAAATGCGGAGAAACTTCACGCTGCACAACTACAGGGCACTGACAACATATCCTGCAAATTTCATAATTGTCCATACAATATTAACCGAGATCCAGCCCGGACAAGTCCCAATTCACACAAATTTAAAGAAAAAAGGGCCGTAACTCTTGAAAATATATGTGAAACGCGGAGAAACTTCACGCTGCACAACTACAGGGCACTGACAACATATCCTGCAAATTTCATAATTGTCCATACAATATTAACCGAGATCCAGCCCGGACAAGTCCCAATTCACGAAGAATTCAGGAACAAAGGGCCATAACTCTTGAAAATATAAGCGAAACGTGAAGAAACTTTACGCTGCACAACTGTGGGGCACTGACCACATATCATGCAAATTTCATACTTGTCTATACAATATTAACCAAGATCCAGCCCGGACAAGTCCCATTCACAGAGATTTCAGAAAAAGGGCCATAACTCTTGAAAATTATACCGGAACTCGGAAAAAACTCAACGCTGCACATCTACGAGGCACTAGCCACATTCCATGCAAGTTTCAATCCTGTCCATCAAATATTAACCGAGATATTGCTCGGACAAGAAATTCGGACGGACAGACGGACAGACGGACAGACAGACAGACGGACAGACGGACGGACGGACAAAGCGATCGCTATATGCCCCCCCTCTAGTTAGAGGGGGGGCATAATGAAGAAGGAGAGAGCTCTCAAATGTTCTTTGAGCTGCTTGAACAGTCAGCTTTCAGCAATACTACTTCCTGCAAATATAAACCAGATATGAAACAGCTCTTTGAGGGCATTCAAGTATTATTTATGCTAAAAATATAGCTTTAATAGTTGACAAACATTGTCGTTTATTTTGCGTGCCCATCAGAAAAAAACAGCCCCTACCAGCCAGGGAGCACTCGCCAAAATACAACTGGCCTCTCCTTGTTGCCGACGTTTACCCAGCAGAGCAAAATCGATTCTCCCTCCGCATATATATTAATGACAAGGAACATGATCTAATCAGTTTATAGGTGGCGTAACTATATTCCCGGATTTCCATTGGGGGATTTCCTATGTGTTGTTGCTGATGGTTCAACCCATAGATTGACACAAGTTCCGTACACGGAAACTGCATAGGCTGTGGCTTTGACCTCCCACCCCGCTCTTCTAAGAGCCCAGTTCACAGGTCATGTATGTAGAACCGGCATGACTTTAATGTACCGTGAAACCTGTGTGAACCGACCAAGCTTGGGATCAGATTATAGTGTCTGTTTTTACAGGGTTCTGGTTTATGAAGGTTCAAACTACTTTTAAATTTAAGTATTGGGACCATGGATAATACCAGTATTTAGAGGTTGGTCGGTTTACCCAGATGTCGGCATTCAAAGGTTTCACTGTAACAGACTCTGACACTAACTTACCCAGTCTATAGGTGTAACAGAGCCGGTCATCTCTGCCTCTGCACCACTATCAGTGCCATTGATGTATAGGCTCAAGGTATATGCTGGAAAGTATACGCAGTCTGATAAGGCATCAAAAATACCGGATATTCCCTGAGGTGGATCCAGATCTTTATTTTGACAACGTTGATTGTATCCTTTAACCTCAAATCAACCCCATAAGATGTTGGCGATTAATATTTTCAAAGAGAAAAATGTCAATATGGTTTTATTCAAGTTTCCCTGAACAATACATCACAACCTTGAATTGATTATGTAAACCTTTATAAAATAACAGTAATAACAATCATGACCTACTCTGAGCATCAAATCTGAGAACAATATGGTGCCAGTGGTGTACAGTAAGGTCTGTGGTCCCTGATATTGTGGTGTCACCAACTCGGCCAGCCACAGTCCCATTGTCAACAGACAGACACAGGCTGGCAGACAGAGTACATAGGACAGGATGTCGACCTGTAATCTCTCTCTTCAGATACAGCCATACACCAAAAGTGAAGCTGAAATAACCAAGAGAGATATTACATTCATGTTATATGGAAGTATTTTAGATAATCATGACAATTGGAATAATCAAAACATTCTGTGGTACAAATTTTGGACTATCTAATAGTATTTTAACAGCTAATATGATAAATTCCTATCCCGTAACAGATCACTCTCAAGTTTGGCACATATTGAATTATATATAATTTCAGTATGATCAGGTTGATTATTTTTGATCCGAGTTAGTGCTAAAACAGTTACTCATGTACCCGTGAGAGTAATGGGCAAAAAGTTGAGGGTACTCATTTAATTGGGAATAAATATGTTACCTTTTCTCAATGCCGAGAGAGCTGATATTGGCTAGTTTAACATAGTCATCTACACCATCCAACTGGAGGGCTTTATTAGCTTTGTCCAGACACCTGGCTCTCAGATGGGACCATATAACTTGTGACTGCGCAAACTCGATCACACCGAGACGGCCACCAGTGATAGTGGCATCATACACATGGCCTGAATCCACCAGCAGTATGGAATCCTGATAGATAGTCAAACTGTGGATAAGGAAATCACAGAAAGATTCAATGATGGTAGGTTGGAATGTGCAATTATTTTTCAGATATCTGTTACTTAGTTTACCACTACACCCTCTAGTTGACTGGGAAAATGTAATGTATTGCTGCTACATTTTGTAGTCTATTTCTTTTTAGATAGATCAAGACACCAGTTCAGGCTTAGAAATTGCCAAGTCCAATCATACAAACATGTGACTACCAGTTTGCATCATTGGATATAGATGATATACAGCTTATATCATTTTGGTTGTAGCTGTTCATTTCCCGACTGCAACTCTGCTTCATGATACTTTGTCCTTGTTCCAAACTACAAAAGTAACTGCAAAGGCCAGGGAGACCATTCACACATATTGTTATGGCATATCTTCACACAGGACAAATGTTGGATTACCAGTTTTCACGTATGTCTGAGGAACAGCAAAACTTGCACTTTCCAATAATATGTAATATTCAGGTGCTTGCTGCTTCATTTACATTTTCCTTTTAATTTTGTCATTGTAAGATAAGTGATGCAGGCAATCGATGCACCTAGCTATCATATTTTTAGGGCCTCGGGAATGGAACAAACTCATATTACTCTGCTCAAATCAGTTCCATCATCGTCATTCTTTGAAGCTAAGCTGAAAGCCAACCTATTACAAATTTAACCTATTCTCAAAATAAAATCAACTGTACCCGCCCTTCGTCATTTTTATATATAATTCACCAACTATTTTGTTAAACTAGGCGACTTTAAGAACAGATATATATATATTGGGATAAAACAAGCCCTCTGGGGTTTTATTCCCGCCTTTACATTAGTTACATGTAGCACTGTCCTGCTTAAAGAGGTGGTAGCATCATTAAAAAAATATTCAGCAAATAACATATTTCAATAAAAGTTTCGATAAAAGTTATTTAGTGGTTGAGATCAACTATGGTGAATGTTTTTCTGTGACCTCATTTTTTAATATAATGGGCATTGAAATCACACTTCTGACATTCTCTGAAAAAACGTAACAGCACCTGCACTTGGCTCCAGTGCATGAAATGACGTCACAAAATGTGCACTGGCATTCCGGGCATGATGCTTTGCAACATCATACTCGATCTTAGAACTTTTATTGCACTGTGACAGCTTCTAATGTGACATCATGGATACCTGGTCACATTTTCCGATGTCATCTCAGTCATTTCCCATTTCATGTTGTTCACTAGACCGAATTGAAGAATCTGACAATATTGGTCCCTATATGAAATACAAGACTTCAATACTTGAAAATCTTTTGGCATATGTTGCAAGTGATCGTGCTGTTCAGTTTACCCGAACAATTAAAATCATGCTACTAACTCTTTAAAGTTATATGTATTTATTTGGTAAATAAAATATCTATCTATCTATCTATCTATCAAGGCTGTTTGACATGAAGAAATAACGCAGCAAGGAAGCAATCAGAGATTGCTCAATTGTATGCCCCCCTTCCGCTTTAATCCGACACTGCTCCACCATTGTTCTGTTTTGTATTGGTCTGTGGAGGCCTAATTTGCCTAATTATAACAATTCTGTTTCAGTCACTTTTTTCGGCATGCCTCGCATAATACATGTACATATTCCACCCAGGACTTTCGCCAAATTCAAAAATGTGACCTGGTTATGAGACCTACATTCCTTGGGAGTATATTGTGGTGAAATTATGAAGCAATCGTGAACTTTGAATTTTGCATCCAATTCACTCTTTTTGGGGCAATTTCATACTTCAGGACCTATGTGATCTACTTTGGAATGTGCTTTGGACAAATAAATATATCCCATTCATTTAGGTTTGATGAACAAAAGGCCATAACTCTTGAAAATATAACCGAAAGCAGAGAAACTTCACGCTGCACAACTATGGGGTACTGACCACATATCAGGCAAATTCCATAATTGTCCATACAACATTAACCGAGATCCAGCCCGGACAAGTCCCAATTCACAAAGATTTCAAGAACAAAAGGGCCATAACTCTTGAAATATACGCGAAACTTCACACTGCACAACTACAGGGCACTCACCACATATCCTGCAAATTCCATACTTGTCCATACAATATTAACCGAGATCCAGCCTGGACAAGTCCCAATTCACAAAGACTTGATGAACGAAGGGCCATAACTCTTGAAAATATATGCGAAACGCGAAGAAACTTCACGCTGCACAACTACAGGGCACTGACCACATACCCTGCAAATTTCATAATTGTCCGTACAATATTAACCAAGATCCAGCCCGGACAAGTCCCAATTCACGGAGATTTCAGGAACAAAGGGCCATAACTCTTGAAAATATAGGCGGAACGGGGAGAAACTTTACGCTGCACAACTGTGGGGCACTGACCACATACCCTGCAAATTTCATAATTGTCCATACAATATTAACCCAGATCCAGCCCGGACAAGTCCCATTCACAGAGATTTCAGAAAAAGGGCCATAACTCTTGAAAATGATACCGGAACGCTGCACAACTATGAGCCACTGGCCACATTCCATGCAAGTTTCAATCCTGTCCATCAATTATTAACCGAGATATCACGCGGACAAGAAATTCGGACGGACAGACGGACGGACGGACAGACGGACGGACAAAGCGATCGCTATATGCCCCCCCTCTAGTTAGAGGGGGGGCATAATTAAGACTCAGATACTGTAAGCAAGGAAGTCCATTTTGACATTACCTGATCCGGCCCAGTGATGGTTGATGCGCAAGGTGCCACCTGTAAGAAGTTTGGTGTTGCCAGCCAATCATGGCAGGGTCGTGCCACAGTATCTTCAGTCGTGTCAGTACTGTGCCATATAGCATTACTCATTGAACTCCCTGGACCTGTCACTGAATCTACTAGCTGGAAACAAAGATTAGATGACACCAAATTGAAAGATCATGCATATAATGAAAGATTTAGCTGAAACAAACTCGATGGGGAAATCCGTTTTCGAACTTCCAAATTTTGAGAAACAGGGATTTTCGGTACATCTTCCATATCAAAGTCACAATACAAAGAAAAGTCTGTCTGGGTACAAGAATTAGTCTAGACAGGCAGCTTTCCAGTAATATAAAGGCCTAAACAATAAAAACTTGCACGAACTAGATTATTTCAAATTATTTTTCAGATAACTGGTGATCGATCTAATATCCCTCTTGTAAATGTAAATTTGGTGTGGTGGAATAAACAAAATCATAAAGCATGTTATCTTGAGTATACATTAACCAAAATCAATCAAGATGACCTATAAATTCCTACCTTAATTTGAACTCCCTTTATACCAGCTCTGTAAGCGGTACCAGCGTAGTTGAGATCATCATGGCGCCAGACCAGGGCGTAAAACCTCCGGTTATTCACATAACCAAATACCAATCCGATATAGTTACCCTGACCATTGGTGTTAGCGTACATGTACACAGTACCACTGTACGCTACAGAACTGTACACCTGAGGACCTAATATCGTGAAAGAAAATGAAAGAAGAAAATTACCTCCAGTAGAAAAACATCTTTCACAATTACTTTTTATACGTCTGCCCAAAAGGCGGAATTATTTTGTCGAGGCCATACCCAGAGCCATTTTGATACCTGTTAAGGGGTATGGGCGCCCAAACTGTACAGACAAGTTTTATGCCTTTTACATACAAATGCACCCAATGCGCCCCAAAAAGGCAAGAAAGGGTGTGATGGTGATTTCCGCCCATCCATTCGTGTCGGGTCAAAATCTGTGACATTTTAAAATGGTTCTTGCTTCTATGTGTCCGTGCATGCACGGACATGTCCGTGCAAATACTTCGTAAGCAATAACTTCTAAATGCTTTGTCGGATTCCTCCGAAATTTGGCATCTGCATTCTTTGCGACAAGACGTCTGTTGGTATTACGTTTCAGCAAGATCCGCCTTTAGGTGGCGCCACTGGGGGTCTTGCTTCTATGTGTCCGTGCATGCACGGACATGTCCGTGCAAATACTTCGTAAGCAATAACTTCTAAATGCTTTGTCGGATTCCTCGGAAATTTGGCATCTGCATTCTTTGCGACAAGACGTCTCTTGGTATTACGTTTCAACAAGATCCGCCTGTAGGTGGCGCCACTGGGGTCTTGCTTCTATGTGTCCGTGCATGCACGGACATGTCCGTACAAATACTTCGTATAAGCAATAACTTCTAAATGCTTTGTCGGATTCCTCCGAAATTTGGCATCTGCATTCTTTGCGACAAGGCGTCTCTTGGTATTACGTTTCAGCAAGATCCGCCTGTAGGTGGCGCCACTGGGTCTTGTTCCAATCTTTAGTGCATGTCCGTGCATGTCCGTGCAAATACTTCGTAAGCGATAACTCCTGAATGCTTTGTCGGATTCCTCCGAAATTTAGCATCTGCATTCTTTGCGAAAAGACGTCTGTTGGTATTACGTTTCAGCAAGATCCGCCTGTAGGTGGCACCACTGGGTCTTGTTCCAATCTTTAGTGCATGTCCGTGGATGTTCGTGCAAATGCTTCATAAGCGATAACTCCTAAATGCTTTGTCGGATTCCTCCGAAATTTGGCATCTGCATTCTTTACGACAAGACCTCTTTTGGTATTACGTTTCAGCAAGATCCGCCTGTAGGTGGCGCCACTGGGTCTTGTTCCAATATTTAGTGCATGTCCGTGCAAATACTGCGTAAGCGATAACTCCTAAATGCTTTGTCGGATTCCTCCGAAATTTGGCATCTGCATTCTTTGCGACAAGACGTCGCTGGTATTGCGTTTCAGCAAGATCCGCCTGTAGGTGGCGCCACTGGGTCTTGTTCCAATCTTTAATGCATGTCCGTTCATGTTTGTTCAAATCCTTCGCGAGCGATAACTTTCGAACAATTTGTCGGATTTCTTCGAAATTTGGTAAATGCATTCCCTGCGACAAAACACCGTTGGTGATGCATTTCAGCAAAATCCACCTGGAGGTGGTGCCACTAGAGTTCATTCCATTATTCCATGCTGCAAGTGATAACTTAGAAACACTTGGTCGAATTTCTTTGAAATATCCTACATATGTACCTTTCTGGGTAACATGAGAAACGTTGCGGCTCATCGGGTTCTTCTCAAATTTGGCATGCATTTACCATGCCAGGAGCTGTTGCTTGGGATTGCCTTTCGCTCACTTGCACTCACAGGTGGCGCCACCTGGTGGCAACATCACAAATTCGTTTCCGGGTAATAACTTGAGAACTGACCATCGGATTCTTCTCAAATTTTGTATGAATGTACCGTGACATAGATGTCGCTTGATAATGCATTTCACTGACTTGCGCCTAGAGGTGGCGTCACCTGGTGTCAAAATCTAAATTTGGTTTCTGGGCAATAACTTGAGGACCCTCATCGGATTCTTATCAAATTTGGTATGCAGATGTCCCCACGATACCATGTTCCTTGGGATTGTATTTTTCCAGCTTCTGCCTACAGGTGATGTCTCCTGGTGGAAAAATTTGTTTCCGGGCAATAATTTGGCAACTGCTCATCAGATTATTCTCAAATTTTGTATTCATATGTGACCCGCCCCAAATAACATGAACACCGGTGGGCATCTAGTACCGGCAATAACTTGAGGACCCCTCTTCAGAGTCTCAAAGTTCATTATGCCGATACCATGACATGAGATGTCATTTGGGATTGTGTTTTGCCTGCTTGCACCTACAGGTGGTGACTCCTTGTGGCAAAGTCTAAATTTGGTTTCTGGGCAATAGGTTGAGGATGCCTTCATATTCTTGTCAAATTTAGTTTGCAGATAATATGCCATGAGTTGTCTCCTGGGGTTGCATTTCGGTTACATAATTTTCATGCTACACGGTAAAGAAAATATATTACAGTTACTGTAGCAATCAACATTCAGTCAGCCATTCGGAGTTGATCTCAAAACCTGGGAAGGTGGAAAGACCCCTCTGCTTCTTACGCCTGTGAAGTAGCTGTTAACGTTGCCATCCTCATGAATATCTTCTGAAACCGACAGCGCTTATAAATATTGCTGCCATTTTGGCGGGGGACCTAGCATCCTCTGGCTGCTTGTTCTATCTACAGTTGCAATTTCTTGTGAGTGTATAATCTAGGTGGATACGATGTGTCATATGTACCAAAATTTAGGCCAAGGTCAAAGGTCATTGTGGCATAATAATTAAGAAATCAATGAGATAGGTTTTTTTTGTGAGTGCAGGGGGAAAAGATGTGTCACATATCAAACTTGAGGTCAAGATCAAAGGCCCATATGTGACCCAAGAATTGGAAAAGCATCAAAAATCAGTTTTTTGTGGGTCAGCTGATAGATACATTATGGGGAGAAGGTCACATACCAGAATTAAGGTCAAGGTCAAAGGCCCCCAAAATCAAGAAAAACATGAATTGCAGGCAAGCACCTAAAAGGTGTGTGGACCCCTCAGCCTGTTTTTTTAGTCAAGTAGGATCAGGGCTGCATCTAGAGCCAATTTAGTTCCGGAAAACGTATGGGCGCCCAAAACTCAAATGAAACAAAAAACGAAAGTGCTGTTGTTGTTGTTCAATTTGAAAGCATTTCTGAAGGAAATACTCCTAGAACAAGCAGCCAGAGGATGCTAGGTCCCCCGCCAAAATGGCAGCAATATTTATAAGCGCTGTCGGTTTCAGAAGATATTCATGAGGATGGCAACAGCTACTTCACAGGCGTAAGAAGCAGAGGGGTCTTTCCACCTTCCCAGGTTTTGAGATCAACTCCGAATGGCTGACTGAATGTTGATTGCTACTGTAATATATTTTCTTTACCATGTAGCATGAAAATTATGTAACCGAAATGCAACCCCAAGAGACAACTCATGGCATATTATCTGCAAACTAAATTTGACAAGAATATGAAGGCATCCTCAACCTATTGCCCAGAAACCAAATTTAGACTTTGCCACAAGGAGTCACCACCTGTAGGTGCAAGCAGGCAAAACACAATCCCAAATGACATATGTCATGGTATCGGCATATGAACTTTGAGACTCTGAAGAGGGGTCCTCAAGTTATTGCCGGTACTAGATGCCCACCGGTGTTCATGTTATTTGGGGCGGGTCACATATGAATACAAAATTTGAGAATAATCTGATGAGCATTTGCCAAATTATTGCCCGGAAACAAATTTTTCCACCAGGAGACGCCACCTGTAGGCAGAAGCGGGAAAAATACAATCCCAAGGAACATGGTATCGTGGGGACATCTGCATACCAAATTTGAGAAGAATCCGATGAGGGTCCTCAAGTTATTGCCCAGAAACCAAATTTAGATTTTGACACCAGGTGACGCCACCTCTAGGCGCAAGTCAGTGAAATGCATTATCAAGCTACATCTAAGTTATGTCACGGTACATTCATACAAAATTTGAGAAGAATCCGATGGTCAGTTCTCAAGTTATTACCCGGAAACGAATTTGTGATGTTGCCACCAGGTGGCGCCACCTGTGAGTGCAAGTGAGCGAAAGGCAATCCCAAGCAACAGCTCCTGGCATGGTAAATGCATGCCAAATTTGAGAAGAATCCGATGAGACGCAACGTTTCTCTTGTTACCCAGAAAGGTACATATGTAGGATATTTCAAAGAAATTCGACCAAGTGTTTCTAAGTTATCACTTGCAGCATGGAATAATGGAATGAACTCTAGTGGCGCCACCTCCGGGTGGATTTTGCTGAAACGCATCACCAACGGTGTTTTGTCGCAGGGAATGCATTTACCAAATTTCGAAGAAATCCGACAAATTGTTCGAAAGTTATCGCTCGCGAAGGATTTGAACAAACATGAACGGACATGCATTAAAGATTGGAACAAGATCCAGTGGCGCCACCTACAGGCAGATCTTGCTGAAACGTAATACCAGCGACGTCTTGTCGCAAAGAATGCAGATGCCAAATTTCGGAGGAATCCGACAAAGCATTTAGGAGTTATCGCTTACGCAGTATTTGCACGGACATGCACTAAATATTGGAACAAGACCCAGTGGCGCCACCTACAGGCGGATCTTGCTGAAACGTAATACCAACAGACGTCTTGTCGCAAAGAATGCAGATGCCAAATTTCGGCGGAATCCGACAAATCATTTAGGAGTTATCGCTTATGAAGCATTTGCACGAACATCCACGGACATGCACTAAAGATTGGAACAAGACCCAGTGGCGCCACCTACAGGTGGATCTTGCTGAAACGTAATACCAACAGACGTCTTGTCGCAAAGAATGCAGATGCCAAATTTCGGAGGAATCCGACAAAGCATTTAGGAGTTATCACTTACGAAGTATTTGCACGGACATGCACTAAAGATTGGAACAAGACCCAGTGGCGCCACCTACAGGCGGATCTTGCTGAAACGTAATACCAAGAGACGTCTTGTCGCAAAGAATGCAGATGCCAAATTTCGGAGGAATCCGACAAAGCATTTAGAAGTTATCGCTTATGAAGCATTTGCATGAACATCCACGGACATGCACTAAAGATTGGAACAAGACCAAGTGGCGCCACCTACAGGCGGATCTTGCTGAAACGTAATACCAAGAGACGTCTTGTCGCAAAGAATGTAGATGCCAAATTTCGGAGGAATCCGACAAAGCATTTAGAAGTTATTGCTTACGAAGTATTTACACGGACATGTCCGTGCATGCACGGACACATAGAAGCAAGAACCATTTTAAAGTCCCCGGCCGCGTTGCGGCGGGGGAACAAAAAGCTTCTGGGAGCCTCAATATCGATCCGATTGCATAGCTGGGTATTGAATTTCATGTTAATAAACCTCTGTTTGGCGCAATTCACTAAAAAAATTTGGCCCTCAATAATGAATTACGAAAAGGAACTGGGAGTTTGGGATCGGAAGCTGCAAAAAATCCCTGGATACAGCCCTGCGGATAGAGTTCGTGTGATTTCTGTACCGTATATAATAGACTTCATTTTTGTCCCCCGCCGCAACGCGGCCGGGGACTTTAAAATGGTTCTTGCTTCTATGTGTCCGTGCATGCACGGACATGTCCGTGCAAATACTTCGTAAGCAATAACTTCTAAATGCTTTGTCGGATTCCTCCGAAATTTGGCATCTGCATTCTTTGCGACAAGGCGTCTCTTGGTATTACGTTTCAGCAAGATCCGCCTGTAGGTGGCGCCACTGATCTGCTTCATGTCCCGTGCATGCGGACATGTCGACAAATACTTCGTAAGCAATAACTTCTAAATGCTTTGTCGGATTCCTCCGAAATTTGGCATCTGCATTCTTCGCGACAAGACGTCTCTTGGTATTACGTTTCAGCTAGATCTGCCTGTAGGTGGCGCCACTGGGGCCTTGCTTCTATGTGTCCGTGCATGCACGGACATGTCCGTGCAAATACTTCGTAAGCAATAACTTCTAAATGCTTTGTCGGATTCCTCCGAAATTTGGTATCTGCATTCTTTGCGACAAGATGTCTCTTGGTATTACGTTTCAGCAAGATCCGCCTGTAGGTGGCGCCACTGGGTCTTGTTCCAATCTTTAGTGCATGTCCGGGCATGTCCATGCAAATACTTCGTAAGCGATAACTCCTAAATGCTTTGTCGGATTCCTCCGAAATTTGGCATCTGCATTCTTTGCGACAAGACGTCTGTTGGTATTACGTTTCAGCAAGATCCGCCTGTAGGTGGCGCCACTGGGTCTTGTTCCAATCTTCTGTGCATGTCCGTGGTTTCCATTCAAATTCTTCACAAGCGATAATTGTCCCCCGCCGCAATGCGGCCAGGGACTTTAAAATGGTTCTTGATTCTATGTGTCCGTGCATGTCCGTGCATGTCGGTTCGAATGATTACTTCCTAACGCTTTGTTGGATTCTTCCGAAATTCGGCATACGCATTCCTTGCGACAAGACACCAGTCGGTATCGCGTTTCAGCAACATCTGCCTGAAGGTGGCGCCACTGGGTCAAAATGGGTCTTGCTTCTATGTGTCCGTGCGTGTCCGTGCATGTCCGTGCATGTCGGTTCGAATGATTACTTCCTAACGCTTTGTTGGATTCTTCCGAAATTCAGCATACGCATTCCTTGCGACAAGACGCCATTCAGTATCGCATTTCAGTAACATCTGCCTGAAGGTGGCGCCACTGGGTCAAAATGGTTCTTGCTCCTATGTGTCCGTGCATGTCTGTTCGAATGATTACTTCCCAACGCTCTGTTGGATTCTTCCGAAATTCGGCATACGCATTCCTTGCGACAAGACGCCAGTCGGTATCGCATTTCAGCAACATCTGCCTGAAGGTGGCGCCACTGGGTCAAAATGAATCTTGCTTCTTTTTGTCCGTGGATGTCAGTTACAAGCGATAACTTCCAAACGCTTTCTTGGATTCTTTCGAAATTTGGCACACGCATTCTTTATGAGAAGACACAGTTGCGTACTGGATTTCAGTAACATTTGCCTGAAGGTGGCACCACTGAGTTTCACTTCTTCATGCCCGTTCCAGTTAAAATGGGTCTGGCTCTCTTTGTGTCTGTGTCTGTTCAAATCCTTCACAGGCGATAACTTCCAAAAGATTTGTCGGATTCCTTCGAAATTTAGCATATACACTCCTTGTGACCAGACATGGGTTGGTATTGCGTTTCAGCAAGATCCACCTGAAGGTGGCGCCACTGAGACTGGGTCTTGTTCCAATCTTCTGTTCATGTCCGTGGTTTCCATTCAAATTCTTCAGAAGCGATAATTTCCAAATGCTTTGTCTAATAATTAGGCATCCCTAAATGCCTAAATGCGTTTGTCATTTGTTCTTCTTTCTTCCGCTTCTCGCTGTTTGGAATTTCATGTCGCTTTAAAAGAAGGACACCATTTTCTTAAATTTGTTGTCCAGTCCTTCTATTCCACATCATATGATTTACACTAAAGCTTTTGCAGGAACCATATTTTTTTTCAGAATTATAATATGAAATAACTGATCCCCGCAGTAACGAACCTATGTTAGTTTTGAATTTTGTGTCGCCTTAAATGAAGGACATTTCCTTCAACTTTGCTATGAAATCATTCTATTCCACATCATATGATTTACCCTAAAGCTTTTGCATGAACCTTATTATATTTCAGAAGTATAATATGAAATAACTGGCGGGGAAATCCCCGCAGTACCGAACCCCTGTTTTTTAAATTTCGTGTCATCTTAAATGAAGGACAACATTTTCTTCAATTTTGCTATCAAATAATTGTATCTCACATCATATGATTTACCCTAAAGCTTCTGCAGGAACCATTTGTGTCCACAGTGTAACTTGCTATATTAATTACAACTGAGTTCCTAAAGTTTGGGTGCACACTGTGCATATGATCAATTTCCTGAATTGAATTGAATTCCACCTTGTGGTTTTTTGGACTGTGATAGATGATGGCATGCAGTTGTCAGTGTGGTTGTTTCATGTACAGGGAGCTTTCTATGGCTTTCATGTCAGCACACCTACCACTACCCTCAAGAGCATGTCCCCATCCCCAGGGCGCCGAGCCGCACCCTCTATCTCCCAAACTAGCCCTCGCCCGACCCTCATATATTGTGTTTGAGCATATATATCTCCAATATATCTTGGCAGAAGCTGAAATTTGTGTCTTAATGTCTGCAATATTGGGATAATTGCAACCCCAAAAGGTTTCAATTTATCAGGCACAGACCCATGTTTTTGTATTTGGTAAATGGATCCCTTGTCTACATGTATATATTTTTGCTTGGAATTGTTTTTCTTGCCAATCCGCTTCTGGGTGGCGCCACCTTGGGCCAAATTAAATTGCATCTCCAGACAATAACTTTTGAAAACCTTAAGGATTCTTTCCAAATTTGGTGTGGTGGTACCTTGTCTCAAGATCTGGCTTGAGAATGTTTTTCATGTTGATAGGGGGACTACCTGAAAGCTAAGTTAAGTGTTTCCAGACAATAACTTTTAAAAACTTGAACCGATTCATTCCAAATTTGGTGTGTAGGTACCTCGCCTCAATTTCTCGTTTGGCATTGTTTTTCATGCCGATCCACATATAGGTGGTGCCACCTGGGGGTAAATTTAAAATTATGTTTCCAGACAATAACTTTTTAATACTTAATAATGAACTTGGTATACATGTACCTTACCTGAAGGTTTCACTTAGTATTGTTTTTCTTGTCGATCTGCTCAGGTGGCGCCACCTGTAGGCCAAGTTAACATTTTCTATTTCCAATGTCAAGGGATCTTGCTTCAAGATCTCGGTTGGGATTATTTTTTATGCCTATCTGCCTACACATGGCGCTACCTGAGGGCCAAGGTAAAATTGCATTTCCGGACAGTATCTGTTGGACCTTAATGGATTCTTTTAAATTTGGTATGTGGATACCCTCAAGTTATCTTATGGGGCCATGTTAATGATGTTTTCCCTAAGTTTTACGTTTTTACTTTCTTCACAAATAATGAATGTTTCCTTTACTAAAGATGCAAAAGGCATGCCTCCAATCGTATTGGTTTGCGGGCAACTGCTCATCAAATTATTCCCAAATTAGGCATGCATATACATTGTACCTTGCCATGAGATGTTGCTTGGGAGTGCGTTATCCACTTCTGCTCAGAAAGTGACGCCAGCTGATGACAAAATCTGAAATTTGTTTTTGGCCAATAACTTGAGAACTGCATGCTCATCGGATTCTTCTCAAATTTAGCATGCATTTACCATGCCAGGAGATGTTGCATGGGATTGCCTTTCACTCACTTGCACTTACAGGTGGCGCCACGTGGTGGCAAAATCCCAAATTTGTCTCCAGGTAATACCATGGCCTAAGATGTCGCTTGAGATTGCATTTCGCCCACTTGCGCCTATAGGTGGCGCCATCAGGTGTTAAAATCAAAATTTGTTTTCAGCGGTTAACTTGAGAACCGCTCATCGGAATCTCCTCAAATTTAGCATGCATGTATCATGCCAGGAGATGTTGCGTGGGATTGCGTTTCGCTCTCACTTTTACTTACAGGTGGTGCCACTTGGTGGCGAAATACCAGATTTGTTTCCGGGTAATAACCTGAGAACCGCTCGTCAGATTCTTCTTAAATCTGGTATGAATATATCATGACATATGATGTCGCTTAGGATTGCGTTTCGCCCACTTGTGCTTACAGGTAGCACCACCTCATCTCAAATCTAAATTTGATTTCGCTCATCAGATTTTTCTCCAATTTGGTATACAGGTACCATGCTATGATATGTCCCTTGAGATTGTATTTCACCTGCTTTTGCATACTGGTGGCGACACCTGGTGGAAAAATCTGAAATTTGTTTCTGGCAATAATTTGACAACTGCTCATCGGATTCTTCTCAAATTTGGTATTCATGTGCCATAAGATGTCACTCGGGATTGTGTTTCGCACACTTGTGCATACAAATCTAAATTTGGTTTCTGGGCAATAACCCCTTTTCAGATTCTTCCCAAAGTTTGTATGCTGATACACCATGTCATGAGATGATCCTTGGGATTGCATTTCGCCCACTTGCACCTACAGGTGACGACACCTGGTGGCAAATTTTAAAATTTGGTTTCCAGACAATAGGTTGAGGATGCATTCAGCTTCTTGTCAAATTTGGTTTTCTGATAATATGCCTTGAGATGTCACTTGGGGTCGCTTCTCGCTTACATAATTTCCATGCTTCATTGCATGGAAGCTAATTTACAGAAGCAAAAAATGTTCAGTCAACCGTTCTAAGTTGATTTTAAAACTTGGGAAGGCAGAAAGACCTTCCGCATCCAACGCCTATGAAGTATAGCAGTTGCCTCCCTCATGTATATCCCCTCGAGACCAACAATGCTAAAAAATATTGCTGCTATTTCGGCGGGGGACTTAGCATCCTCTGGCTGCTTGTCACTTGAGTGGTGATTACAGCATGCAAGAAAGTGTAGCTTTATCAGTGGCAATTTATGCACAAGTGTGATAACAAGTTGATGGCATAGAAACACACTGATTAACACAGGCCCACCATTATCCTTATTGGTGGGGGGGGGGGGGGGAGGCATTATGTTGTACCAAGCATTATGTTGTACCAGTTAAATGTGTGGACACAAATATGGTTCATGCAAAAGAATAAATCTGATGTAGAATAGAATGATTTAACAGCAAAATTGAAAAAAAATGATGTCCTTCATTTAAGGCGACGCGAAATTCCGACTAACAGGGGTTCCATACTGCAGGGATTCCCCTGCCAGTTATTTCATATTATACTTCTGAAATAAAATATGTTTTGTGCAAAAGCTTTAGGATAAATCATATCATGTGGAGTAGAATGATTTAATAGCAAAATTGAAGAAAAACGTTGTCCTTCATTTAAGGCGATGCGAAATTCAAACTAACAGGGGTTCGTTACTGCAGGGATTCCCCTGCCAGTTATTTCATATTGTACTTCTGAAATAAAATATGGTTTGTGCAAAAGCTTTCAGATAAATCTATGTAGCAAAATTGAAGAAAAATGTTGTCCTTCATTTAAGGCGACGCGAAATTGAAACCTAACAGGAGTTCGATACTGCGGGAACTCCCCGTCAGTTATTCCTCTTATACTTCTGAAATAAAATAATGTCACCAACCTGTTAGTTATTACTATAAAGGAATAAATTTTAGCTGATTCAGCATGTTTGTGTGAAAAAACAATGTACACTGCATCTCACACATATCACATGAGGCTCAGAGAAGCTGTGGATAGGAAAAAGTCCAAAACATTAACATTTAGTGCCCCAGGGGTGGGGAAATTCTCCCGAGGGTAGTCATAGGTTGAACAAGTGTAGCATCATGTAAGCTCCCAGAATATATAGGAAATGGGGAGTTCCATCCAATGATAATCTTGAATCTTGGACCAGGCTTTCTTGTATCAGGGAACCTTCAAAAGTCACAATGAAACATGCAACCAAGGGTTTCCGATGGGAATAGATAACAGTGCTAAGCCATCAATAAATAATAAAAAAAAATAATTAAAAATCTTGAAATCATCATAGCCATCTGAAAATCTAATCATTTCATCAGTCAACATTAAGGAAGCTCTCACCAAAGTTTGGTCAGGCCCGACTTGATAGATCTGCAGGTATTCAGCAGACAAGAACATGTTGATGGGCATAGGTAACAGTGCAAAATCTGAGCCATCAATAAATAATAAAAAAAAATAATTAAAATCATGAAATTATCATAGCCATCTGAAAATCTAATCATTTCATCAGTCAACATTCAGGAAGGTCTCACCAAAGTTTGGTCGGGCCCGACTTCATAGATCTGCAGATGTTCAGCGGACAAGAAAACGTTGACGACCGGACGGACAGACGCAGGCCTTATTTTTTGACGCGAACGCTCGTTCAGGTTACGTGAAGGTTACGCAAATCATATTTTACGCGAACGGTCACCGTTCACGTGGGGCGGATTTTATCTGCCAGCTAGTCACAAGTCGGCATTGTCTGTCTGCACAAAGTGAAAATAAAATAAAAAGTGGCGACAGCGATATTTCCGCGTATACCGTCCACTTTCTCTTTCTCCTTTTGTCGACTGGCAGGCTAATTTACATGGCCGTGGTTGTTTGATAAATCATGAATTGCTTATGGCCTAGTTAAATTGTTTGTGTCGGAGTGGTTTCGTTTTCACTGGCCAGACAATTACGCATGCCCAGATGGAAATAGGTCAGCACTGAAAACTATTTGCCGAGAAGTGGCGACTGTCTGGTCGTTGGAATTGATCAATAAATTGATATCATGGATGTTATTTGATGCACAATAAATCATTTTGAAACCCTGAACATACATTCAGAACATATTTGGCATTTTACAGCTTTAGAAATATTTAGGAATCGCATTTCGGCAAAAATAGTGTACCGTAAAACCCACGTAAGGAATTTTATCACGTTCAGAATACTACCGATGCCGATGGACGGTTTGTTTTGCTTCATCTCGACTAAATAACTCGTCTAACTTCTTATAGATGTCACAGTATGTATTCCTGGTTACTCGTAGCATAACGAATATTGAATATTTATTAAACATTCCAAGTGAATCGGTAAAAATCCTTTTGTTTACGCGACGTGTGGCTTCCCTCAGCGAAACCAAACGACATTTTGACTCCGTCGAATTCGTAACTCAACGATATTTTATGTTAATGAGCAGTTGGAGCAGTTTGACCAATCAGGAAGTCGGGTTACGTCAGGTGATCAGCATTTTCGCGGGTTTATTGGGGTTGAATGAGAAGGATTCGAAACACATGACCATTTTCACTAAATAAAATCGACGCATTTTTACTACGTGACATGAAATAAGGTTGTGTTGAAATGAAAGCAGAGTTGTGCCCTTCAATTTGATATCTTTAACGTGGGGAGGGGCTTCCGGGATTTCGTTGCAGAAGCTTGTAAACAAGGTGCGTTTTACGCGTTTCAACAAACTTTTCTGAATAAATGACGCTCTGTTTTACATTTGTAGACGATCTTCACATAAGGGCTATTCCAGTAAAAAGTGTGTGGGGGGGTTTGAAGGCACTTCCAAAAAACACCCATCACCTACCATTTTGCCTACCGACATGATTTTATTTATACCCCCAGAACCTACCGGATGCCTTTATGAAATTTACCAACAACCCCCCAACAATGATTAATTTTCTAAAAAACGCCACAAAATTTTTCACCAAGCACCCACCGTATATATTCACTGACTTTCCAAACCACCCACCCACCAACAATTATTTAATTTCATATTAATTTGATACTTTTAATACATGTTTCTTTTTCTTTTTCAGGATCACAAGTGTGCTTTTCCACAGGCATGATTTCCTCATGAAATAAAGAATATTATTATTATATGTATACTTTGCAGTGGATGGCGTTTTCCTTCAGCAGACATGCTTTAAGAATACTTCTGTATTCGCGTTACAGACTTAATGATAAGAACCACACTAAGGACTAAGAAGAAATATTTTAGACAAGGAACATTATTTGTCTTGTTTCTTCACAGATATGCTGTGAACATAATTTTTACATTTCCATAATTCAACCACAAGAACTATTGCGGGTGACATCTGCAGGACAAAAGGCATATATTTAGGGACAGCTGCCCAGAATTAACTGATTAAGCAGCAGGGGGCGATTGGACTAGTTTTGGGGGGGTTCACACTTCGCCCGAGCCCCACCCCCTGCTGCTGATTACAATGAAAGATAGAGTTAGGAGTTGAAAAAGAGTTAATATTTAAAGAGAATTGTTGCAGATTAGAAGAGCACCTGTGGTTAAATTATTGGAGGGTATGTACACAGAAATTAAGCAAACACCACAGGGTTCAAATTCAAGTTTTTAATATCACATATATGAACAATTATCAACATCTGACTAGATATTCACTAATGAAAGATAAACACTAACACCTATATAATTCACATACTGCTATTGTAAAGTTTGATATTCCGACTAGAGTCAGTCATTAGTAGCAAAATATAATCCAAAGCTCTGCTATTAATACTTCAGCCATTGTTACCTTGTGACAATTACAATTAATTTTTTTCTGAGATTATCTTGTTTCGGAGATTATCTTGTTTCATGTTCCTTTTTTTTTATAAAACATGTTGCTGTGTATCACATTGGTATCATTCAAACTTAGTTAAACAAACAATAAACAGAATGGCATAACTTTACGATGCACTATACCCGAAATGAGATAATGTAATCCAACTTAGTTATAGTACAGTAATAGTAGCCCATATGAGCTATTAAACCCCACCTGTTATATCGTTTGGATTTCACATTTGTTTCTTTCTGCAATATACAGGAATACCGGTATCCTAACGATTGCCTTTGCCTGTCAGACGAAACCTGCCTGTAAGTGGTTGGCCTAATATTATCAGGAGGACTTTTTCCCGGAGTTGTAACTTGCAGTTGTTGTTGTTGTTGTTATGTTCGGCTGTCAGAAAAACAACAAAATCTCCACTCAACATCGTTCATGCGCTCATATAGGAAGTAGTAGGTCTACAACACAATTTGCACATACTGTCGCAGTCGTCTCCGCATTCTGTCTGTCACACGACGGCCCGACAAGTGTGTTTATTTCCGATACCACGTGTTTTCACAGTTCGACAAATGTGGTACGGTACCAGTCATGTCAACCTGACCTCGTTCACGGAAAAAGCCGACTGCTACCCGATTTATCTCCCTTGTTTGTTCGTCAAAGCTCGTACACCGCATTCTCAAAGCCCGCCTTCGCCTTGTCCATGGTCATGTTATGAACTCCGAAATGTAAGTGGATTCGCAGGGTACGGCAATGGGAACAAGGTTTATAGATTTGCGAACTTCATACGCGATAAAATGACCGGGTTTTGCAGTCCAAACGGCACATTTGCATTGTCAAACTCGCAAAATTCCTCGATATATTTTCACCACACGACGAACCAACCGACATTATTTTTTTTATTGCACAAGAATGCACAACCGACACAAATTAATGAACATCTAAAAACACCAAGTACCTATCGGAAGGGGTCAAGTCAGACAACAACTACCCACAGGGAGCATTTTATTTTTTGTACAACCACCTACCGACACGTTTTCAAAGTGCCGTCAAAGGCCCCCACACACTTTTTGCTGGAATAGCCCTAACTAAGCGTATTTTTTAGTAATAAACACCCAACTCACGTGAAATAATTAATGACATAATACGTTTTAGTTGGAGTAAGCCGTGTCTGGTTTGATTTTTCCACACGTGGCTCCAAATTGTTTCGAAAATTTACATAACCTTTCACGTAACCGATAGGTTACGCAATGAAGTTGGTGCGTACCTTACCAAAAATTCTTGTAAGATCTTACAAGAAAGTGTCCTGTAAGATCTTGTAGGACAGTCTTGTAAGATTTTGGCACTTTTCTTGTAAGACTGTCCTTCAGGATCTTACAAGACTGTCCTACAGGATCTTACAAGATCCTACAAGACTGTCCTACAGGATCTTACAAGACTGTCCTACAGGATCTTACAAGATCCTACAAGACTGTCCTACAGGATCTTACAGGATCGTCCTTCAGGATCTTACAAGATCCTACAAGACTGTCCTACAGGATCTTACAAGATCGTCCTTCAGGATCCTACAAGATCTTACAAGACTGTCATACAGGATCTTACAAGACTGTCCTGCAGGATCTTACAAGATCCTACAAGACTGTCCTACACGATCTTACAAGACCGTCCTTCAGGATCCTACAGGGTTGTCCTACAGGGCTGTCAATTAACACAGATAGAATAATGCTGGATGGTTGTGCAGGGTTGTCCAATATACTGCAGGTTTACGATGAAACGTTTCGTGTCGAATGAGAGAGTCAACATAACAAATTATATGCATTCATTTCATACATTTTATTGTATAAAACAGAAACGTATATACAGCTACATGTATACACACAAGGGATTATTATGTTGTCATGTCATACATTTCATTGTATAAAATAGAAACATTTATAGGGAATAGCAACCAGCACATGCACGTAGCATCCAAAGTCCAAGGCATCCATGTTTTTCTCAGCAGATCAAGTGTCTTTTATAACTTTTTAGCTCCCCATTCAATTTTGATTTCATCGCGTCCAAAATCACCTTGCTGGTACAGGGAAACTTCTTCTGGCAGTAATCTATAAAAAATGAAAAGTCATCAGATTAGCAAAGAAATTGTTATCAAGTTATCCTGACACTATTCAGAGGTTATCCTCATAATTTAAATGGGTAGAATGGTATAAAATTGTTGTGACATTAGCGAAAAAGTTTGATTAGAGAAATCTTAAAAATATTACACTACATTCAACTGGTGTATTGCTGATATTAGTGAATGTGACGATAACCAGGATGATTTGCATTGAAATATCATAGAAATGTGATGTTACTGTTATTGGTGTGCCCTCTGCAAAAACCAAACATGTGCCGCTCACTGAATAAAGATTATTTGGGTCCAGTAGCACCAAAGTCATTCAAGTCATTTGTTATTAATGTAAAATACACATTCTTGAATGCATGTTATGAGTATTATAAAGCAATTTTGAAGTGGAATCCAGAATTATGGTTCAACACTAAATGAAAACGCAAGCACAACTGGAAAAAATATTGAGAATGTACACTAATATGATTTTAACAATGTTTGTCATCCAGTTGTATTGGTCATGTAATATTGCCTGATGCTATTTCCTCTTTGGCGAAGAAGTAATTCAACAATACGCTGCATGATTTCCATGATCAGATGTCTGCTCCGAGTCGATGAAATGTGCGCCTCGAACATGTCCGATTGGTTGCATCTGAGGAGAAAAAAATTGTTTCAAACGTTTTAAATGAAATGAATGAATGAAATGTTCTCATTTTTGAAGATGTGGGTACAGATGTACAATTGAATTATGCAGCAATCCTTAGCCTTGGTCAAGAATAGTGCAATAAATAGACATTTAAAATATAGCTTGTTATCATGGTTATATAGCCTGTTATCATGGTTATGGTGATAGGAAATCTAATCATAATTTATCCTGGTCACACTTTTATCATAGCAAATATCGGTTATGCCAACAGTGTATTTGTTATCAATTTATTTTAATAAATATTCCTTTGCGATTTCATCAGAACTTTGGTATGGAAATATTCTCAAATCTTCTGGAAATATAAGCAGGAAATGATAAACATTTCAAAACAACAAACTTCATAGCAAGTTAAATCCTACTGTTTGACAGGAAATACACAAGCAGTGGTGTGATATAACCTATATATCTCACCCTCCGGGAGATTTCCTCCAGCTAGGGGTGCATGGCCAATCTTCACATGAGGTCCCCAAGCCTGGGCTTTTCCAGCTGACAATGCAACAATACACTGCCTTGATGAACCTGGGTAGATCTGAAAGGAATTTTAAGACAGATAGAGTTATGGATATTTCTTTGTGAATTCCAGGCTAAATGAGTCATTAATTTTGACTGCAAATATAAGGTGAAGTGCTGCAGTAGTTACTGAGAAGAGTATCAATTGTTTAATATGGCAAGTATATGAAGAGAAACATGTTGATAGTTAAAGCTCATAGAGGGTCCACATTACAACATTCTGAGTGTAACTAGAAATTAGAATTGTTTTGCTAATAAAATGATAACATAATTGTATTTATAACTTACTTACCATCACTACATGTAGCTTCACTCATCACCATCTGCAATACAGTTCTTTAAACCTCAATAGTTCCAGCTTAAAATGAACAAATCAACTTTCTTTTTGCACTCTATCCTCCATGTTGTTGTTCTCATATGACAGTATGGTGGCGCCACCAGTGGCCAATTAAAATATACCGGTACAGGGGAGATAACTCCCTCAAATTGTGAAATTAATGCCAGCAAGTCAATTGCTAATGTAATAGACTACCAGGAAAATAGAATAAATATTATCTGTATATAATTGGGGATAATGAAGAGGGTAGAGTATTCATTAATGGACATTTTTTTCTTGAAAATCATGTTAGAACTGATGTATTCTTCTAAAATTATTTTCTTCATTATGTCCAATTTTATTATAAAATCTTTGGATTGGACTGATTATTAATTAATTATTTATTAAACTTAT
Source organism: Hanleya hanleyi (assembly GCA_036873755.1). Classification (NCBI taxonomy): domain Eukaryota; kingdom Metazoa; phylum Mollusca; class Polyplacophora; order Lepidopleurida; family Hanleyidae; genus Hanleya; species Hanleya hanleyi. The sequence goes on from JAVTVY010005841.1 coordinate 36,105, forward strand.
TAATTTTATTATAAAATCTAAATTCAACAAGATTTTCTTACACAAATATGATACTATTTTGATAACACTATGTAGAGATTGATATCTTTATTTTATTCGAATGAAAACCCATATGTCACTAATATGATCTCTGAAGTCTTATGTAAAGTTTGTATTTTTCAATTCAAGCTGTTGTTGTTGTTGTTGTTGTTGATTGAAGAATTCGTCACATTTTGTCGCTGTATCCAAACACCAAAATAGTTATATTGATAACTCGTATCATCGTTTAGATAACATATTGAAAAACAAATGTAGTACTTTGACAGAATTTCCCAATCAGGTTTGAAGGTAAACTATTATCAGATAGATTTTTTTAAATTTTGAAGAATAATTTTCTTACTTGAGTGAAACAGATGAGGTTCTCCATATGATTGATTCAGTAGAGAGAAGTACAATTTTGGAAAATATCATGATAATACGCCTGCCATTTTTAAAAGAGAAAGGGCTAACCATATCTCCAACTGTTGATCCAATGTTGTGGATATTTTGTAAAACTGTCTTGTAAAAATACTTTCCAAAAGCAAACTGATTTTTTGTCCTACAGGCAAACTTATTCTTACAAGATCATGTAGGACAGCTGTCCTGCAGGATCTTACAAGATCTTGTAGGACAGCCAGCTTTGTCCTTCAGGATCTTGTAAGATCGTGTAGGACAAAAAAACTGTCTTGTAAGATCTTACAAGATTTTGTAAGAAAATTTCAAATCCTACAAGATCTTACAAGATTTTTTGGTAAGGGGTAACCGAACGACCGGTTACGTACGCTAAAAATCACGCGAACGGTAAATCGTTCACGCCAGATTTTGAAAAAATAAGGCCTGCAGACGGACGGACGTACGTACATGGCAACGACAAGACCCCACAGCCCTATGGGCTGAGGGGTAAAAAATAAAATTTGGCATCAGTTGATAAACTGGAGGCATCTCTCTCCTAACAAAATCTGAGTCAAAGTTCAAGGTCACTATGATCCCAAAATAAGGGAAACATTAAAAATCGCAAATTTTTGTGTTAATATATAGACATATTATGGGGATGCCACATACCAAAATTGTGGTGAGCATCCAATGTCAAGGTCACTGTGACCCCAAAGTCAGGAAATCATTAAAAATCTCAATTTAGTGTGTTAGAGGATACATTAGGTGAAGACCATGTGTCGTACAGCCGTATATTGAAGCCAATTTTGACTTTTCTCTTGAAATATGGAGATATAATAAAGGCAAGTTCTCAGTATTATTTATCAACATTATTACATCATTCCACGGCATCCGAAATAATAAATTATTTTATCCAATTTCAATAAAATATCAACATTATATCATATGCTATAAATGCAAAGTTCTCACCTGATCACCCAGTATAGTAAATCCTAAATGATTTGATCTAGTGAATTATCCTCCATAAAATCTGGATGTGATCAAGTTTATTAGAACAGGAATATTTCATTATTTCTGCATTATTCTAGTGAATTTAGAGGATAATAGAATTTATTGAAACGACTGATTGAATCTTTTCCACAAAATTGGAGGTGATTGAATTTTTATAAAGTGATTGTATTATCCAAGGATTCACCATACAAATACAAAACTTGATTCGTTAAAGTAAAATTCACCAATGAGCATGGCTGGACGCTGTGTGTCCCTGGTCTGTCTGATGTTGGTGCCACTCCCAGACAACTCCCATACTGGATCATCAGGTACATTAGGATCTGGAGTCAGGGAGGGGTTCAGGTCCACCATTATGTAGCCATCAAAGGATGTGGAATTAATATATTTGTTCTTGGGGCAGTGATCGTCAGAGTCTACAGCCCCATCTCCATCTGTGTCAGTTTCACATTCATCTCCAACACCATCCCCTATAATTGTGATAAGACAATGGAAATGATGAGATAATTATAGAAGGAAAGTGGATTCTTTATGAAGTACATGTAAGTACAGGATTGCAACATTTCTTGAAAACAAATTTTTTAGGACTTTCAAGAACCTAAATCCATTTTTTTTCCCCGGACTTTCAAGCATTTTTCTAGCGTTACATACACAGAGATTTCTTGCATTATCATTTCGAATGCTCGCAAATGGCAAACAATGTACGGTAACCAAGAACAGAATAAGACATTCTTTTTTATGAAGTCTAAAATTCACCACACAGTTCAACATCTTGTTTAGCTGTGCCGAGCTGAGCCCATCCCGCTCCATTTACAACAGCACAAAGCTGATTGGCTGAGAGCCATGTGCACAAAAGCTACATGTCACGGTTTTAACCCCAGTACAATCAGAGAGTGTATCTGACAGCAAGCAGTATACAAGTTGATGACACGAGAATGCCTCCATGTTGCAGTCTGGAACATGCCACAATCATGCTTTTAATAATAAGAGAGAAGAATTGAACAAAAATGTTTCTGATTATATCTATGTACAACCTACCATCAGTATCAGCCTGTCCCACATTGGGTACATATGGACAGTTATCTACATCATTGTTCACCAGGTCTCCATCAAGGTCTGTGTCACATGCATCACCTAGCAACCGGAAATGATATTAAATCCACGTTAAATGCAATGGCAGTTTAAATTTTGCAGTTCTTCTAAATGCCACAAGACATTGAAGAGAATATACACAGTTTTACAGGCTGATATATACTAGCAGCGGAATGAATCAAACAATCTCAGCGAGCCAGGTTCTTATTCCATGCTATATAATAAGGATGGTCTGCTGCTCATATATTAATGCCTGTTCTGTGGCACCTGTTGTACACAGAAGCCAATTGGCAACCATGCATGACAATCAGCTTGATGATTGGCTGATGATGGGCCAATCACACGCATCAAGCATTACCCTCAAAAGATAAAAACACAGATGAGTTTGTAAAACAGGCAAAAGAAAAATGTTTTACAGAAATCAGAAAATGGAAAATACAAATCAGGTCTGTACCACTGTAATACAGGAAATTCATTTAGCTGCAGTATCAGTTATCATAATTAGCAGAAACGACTGGAAACATTAATTTCATCTAGGAGCCCTACAGAATATAGATAGAATCTGTTATTTTCACAAAGACATAAGACATACCATCTCCATCATTATCTGTGTCTGCCTGTTCACCATTAGTAGTATATGGACAGTTGTCCAGAAAGTCCAATATACTGTCACCATCACTGGGGAGAAAAGCAATACGGAGACTAGAAATACATAAATATACTTTCCAAAAACAGTTGTTACAAGAAACAGTTAAATTCTTTATTCAGCCACAAAATAGGAATGATGCTGCTGAGCCCCGACAACTTGTTCAACGTTCTAAAACATTTTCCAATTTTATTCAATGTGTGCAATCACCTTCATTGTCATGGAACTTCACGCATCTGTTGTATCATCTTCTCAAGGTCAAGTGTTTTTTTTTTTAGCCAAAGGCGAAACACTGACCATCTTAGATAGAAGGCTGCATTCCAGTCACTTTCAGTGTTTTCCAGTTGCCTGGCTATGGGATATTTGATGGTAGATGAATTCGTATATTTTCAATAATTATGACAATTAATAAATACAATTATTTTTTCTTCAAATTGATTCTCATTTTAAATATTGTTCCATATTATATTTATTAATTTTCATAATATATTGAAAATGCATGTATTCATCTACATGTACCACTAAATATCCCACAGCCAGGCAACTGTAGTTTTTTCGAATTTGTTGTCATGCTTACCATGGTTGGGGTAAACAAGTTATCTGATTGATCAATATACACAGGATGTTGCCAGGCCTTGCGATTTGAGGCGCGCGATCGCGCACGCGCACCATAACGCGCCTGAAGAGGCACCGAGGTGCGTTTTGAACGCGCGCCTTAAACTTTATGACCCCCTTAAAAAAATTTCTATGTCAAATTTTGATGCGAATCTGCCGATCCATTCGCGTGAAGATTCGCCTGACAGGGCATTCAGGCGAATCGAAATGGATTCGCGTAGAATTGAACATAAAAATAAATGTCACCAGTTGAAAACTTACGATTGAGGCCCGTTCGCCCATCGTCAACGTGGACACATGCTGTCGAAAACTGGGCTCTATGTCATCTATCTATTGCCATGTGCCTAGTATGTTCGCTGATCTGTCAAGCGTTTTCATTGGCTCGTTCACGGCAGCCCGCCAATCGCTGTCATTGAAACAAGTGTCACGGGCCAACTTCAGCTTGGCAATTGAAAACGAAATGATGAAATTGCTACGGACACAGGGCCTAAAAACGCGGAAACAAATTAGGAAAACGACCCTGTGTCAGTGGGAAAGAAGCCGGAGGGATAAATTTGCATTCCATTTTAACGATGCGGGCTATAAGGGCTGTTCCATTTAAAAAGGTATGGGAGGGGCGGAAGGCAGCTTGGAATTATACCCCACCACCCATAGAAATTTTATTGGCCTTCCCAATGTTATAACATGTATTGAAGGGAATTTCCTCCCATGATCCATAGAATAATATATTGCCTTTTTAAATGGAACAGCCCTAAGGTGGTACAGGCCTTTTGCAAAGTGTGTCAGAAACACTGCGATCAACTAAACACTGGATGTAGAGGCAAAATAGTAGCCGACGTCAGTTACGGCAAAAACGAAACTAGATATCTGCTGAAGCCAAACTTGGTTAGACACGTAAACAGCGCTGGACATCGCGAGTGTTTGAAAATTGAAACTGATTCAGACATTCCAGATTTCTGTTACTGAAGGCAAGTGAATGGATTGAATGATTGAAGTGACGATGATGACAATGTAAAAATTGCCATGTGCCAGTCCTAGTCAGTTTGTTTTACAATTTGTGGTTTTTCAGAGTTTTATTTCTATTTTGCCAATCTTGTTTTCAGCCTTTGGCTCAAGCTCATTAACTGATTGTGTTAATTTTAAATACAAAAAAACAACAACAAACTTAAAACAGTGTTTCTTGATGTTCACCTCAATATCTTTCATAGCTGTGGAGTAAACCAGTAAATATTAGTTCCCCCTGGATTCTCCTGAAACATTGCTGCGAGAATCCATGAATGGCTGGATTCTCGGCCAGCACACATTTATTTCAATTCACACCTTAACGTTTCAAACACCGTATCACATGCCTTAAAAAAATTTAGGTGTGCATTTTAGGTGTGCTAACCACACACCTCGCACAATTTTAGGTGTGCTTTAATCACTCACCAGGGCCCGTACAAATCACAAGGCCTGTGTTGCTTTGCTGATTGGCTGGAAAATACAGTCACATTTTCCATGAACACGTGTATCATTCCATCTCTATGTGTACCTGGGGTATGTAGGATAGAGTTAAATTAAATGTTAACTTACAGATCCTTATTTGTGCCACCTGGAACATCACATGCATCTCCAACTCCATTCTGGTCAGCGTCTGCCTGGTTATTATTGTCCACATTCACACAGTTATCACAGGCATCGCCCACACTATCACCATCTCCAGTATTCTCCTGACCAGGGTTGTGCACCAGGACACAGTTATCACTGACATCAAGAACACCTGCATGGAGAACAGACACACAGGCAGCCTTATCAGTTGAAGTCATGTTTGGTTACAAATAGAAATCTGTCTGAAAGTGAACATTGCTTTCACTACAAACGTTTTCTAGACAAGGATCTCACTTGGCATATGAACAGTCCAGGCTTGATCCTCATACAGTCAGCAGCAATGTGTAAATTTCACAAGTGTAGCCCAAATTTTCCAAACATTGTGTTTTCTGATTACCAGAAGCACATCCTTACATTAGACTAGCTAGAATGCATAGACCACCCCCTCCTGGCTTATAACACATGATGTGATGTAGTTGCAGAGCAAGATTGGTATGTGTCATGTTCATGCGCAGATTCAAAACAAGAATTGAGTGTTACATCACGGGAGATGAACT
>JAVTVY010005842.1:0-36955 GCA_036873755.1 Hanleya hanleyi
TTTTCCCCAACTTTTAAATAATAAAGACTTTAGGTATGCGGGCAGGGAAAGACATATGTTCAGTGGTAGGGCAGGGCTTGTTTTTTCATGGGAATCCGATTCCCGTCAGCACTCCCGCAAATTAATTTGCGGGAATTTGCGGGAATCTGCATAGAAATGATAGCATTGGATTCTCGTGGATTCCCATAGAGCTGGGTTGCGAGAATCTACATGTACATGTATTTGAATTTCCGTGAATTTTGACGAAAAACAAGGCATGGAGGGTAAATATAAGAGAACAAACAGCATTTTGGGAATATAGCACCACATGATTTTGTCTTTTAGAACCAGTGAAAAATACCCATCAAGTTAAGAGTGGATGTACAGATAAACAACAACAACAATAACAAGTAGAACATGGTTATTTTATAATACAACCCTTGTGTAGGGGGCAGAGCTGATGCAACTGTATGTAAAAAATTACTCGATGCAACTACGGGCTTGGGATTAGTTCTCGTACGCTTTTCACGGTTTATTTTAATGTATATGAAAGTAATTTCTTGAGAGACACAAAAACTGACCTGGCTAATGCTGGGATCAAGACCCTTCCCTTGGATTACGTGACCTTTTCCTGCACGTGTGGGAGCAGTTATTAACTTGACTTTTTAGCAATTCTCATACAGCAAACGAAAGTCACAATTTTATGCTGAATTGTTCGCTAATATCATTGTTCGTGCACTTAAAAAGTTTATTTGAGTAGCTTTAGAAGAAATAGTATAAGCTTATATTAATTGGACAATTCATAATCTGGCCGGTTCACAATGACAGACTGAACAGCGACTCGTTATTTGGATGGAAAACAAGATTATTTTACCTCCGGAAAATCTTTGGCAGTCATCGGAACTTGGAAGTATAACTCTTCGGCCGTCAATAGCTAATAGCGTATCCACCAATTATCCGATTTTAATTTTAATAATATATTTGGAACGCTATTTCATGACAAAAATTCAACCGGAAGATGACACTGATTTACTGGAAATGACGTGAGTTTGCTGCCATTTCACTGTGAACATTAGTTCGCAGATAGGGAGGGGCGGTCGAAGGAAACCAATGACTGCGCCCCGTGTCACATGACATAAACACATCTGTCGAAATGGGATTGTCGTCTGACTTTCGTGGAATGAACATGATAGTCATCAATCATGTTACCTATATTGGTTGGCGATAAAATGGACTTCCCGTGTGATGAAAACTAGAAGTATATGCCCCGGAAAGCAATTAAAAAAAAAAAAATACTTCCAACTACACCAAGAAGTAAAAATTTTGACAGACAAATTAAACTTCCCCCACACATAAGCAATCCACATAGAAAGTCACCACTTGCTCTGAACGCGCGCAAGTGAGAGGTGCACGAGATTTGATCTGTACGAGAACCGATCCAGAACCCGTAATTCACGAAAATTGTATAAAAATGATGCCTGTAATTCTCATTTTTCCGGGGCTCTTACTGCAGGGACAACACACTCATACTTCACTCCTTGGCAAACTGAAAAAAAAAATGAGAGCCAACAACACATATTTGTTCATTCAATCACATCGGATGTGTTATGTTACCAATGACAATTTAAACATAATAGTATGGGCATTTTCCCGATCTCCGTTTAATCATAATTTACTAGGTAATCACAGATCGGAACTGAGGATAATCCGATAGGCCTATATGTTCACATTTCAGCATTCTCGGTTCAGTTGCACTCGGTGACTCGGATGATGGTGCGAACAAGGTCAAGGATTGCCAACAACACCCGAATCAGAGTGCCGGAAAGGAGAAGAGCATCAAGATGAACAATAACAATAAGTTAATCATGTAGGCCTATTCAATCAGTTACAAAGAAAATTAACAAAACAACACGTTCTAACAACAACCAAACTTACCGAAACGGCACGTTGAATTTTCCCACACACAGGCAGGTTCATGCTTTCCAGCAATGGCAGAAGAATCACGTGAAGCAGGAGCCAATCAAATTACTCATTGTCTCCGCGCGTCACCTTGCCTGGCGCGAAAATAACACAACATTGTTTAGATGTTGTTAAAATCCGAAGAGTCTTTAAGATTATGTCACTTTAAATGTTATAATACTAGTATTCAACATTTTAAAGTGTTGTATTGAGTATAACACTTAGAAAATGTTACCATTACAACACTTGTGTTTTAAGAGTGAACGCATCAATATTATTCATTGAGACGTGGATCAGCCCGTGAAATATATGCCTGCGACACGGGCCCATTCATCCGCTAGTAGTTAACAGCTTGCTTGCGTTTGTTACTGAGGAATGTTCAAAACAAATACTGTGCAATGTTGGTATTGAAAGATCGTAGTGTTTTTTTTTTCTTTAGGAATATCGGCAGGACCAATATGGTGGATTACTTGGAAGCCCATATTTCCAACATAACAGACAATGGTACATCTACCATCAACAGTTCCCAGACAGGAGCACCATATACAGAGGATGATCTCCAGAGAATAGGCATCTATGTTTGGGCAATGGGCTTCATGAGAGTACAAACATTCATCACAGCGGGCATTGGTTTGCCTAGCAACATAGCCAGCATCGTAACATTGTTGAACATGCATCCCATGTCGTCTTGTTCAGTTGTTCTCATAGCATTAGCAATAGTCGACTTCGGTTATTTACTTTGGGAACTAATATTCACTACATGTATAATACATCTGGGGTTATACATTCCATCAGAAGTCTGCAGATTATACTTTTATTTTGGTTCAATAATGATGACGAGTTCAATATGGTTTATGGTTGCTATGACAGCTGAACGCCTTCTAGCAGTATGGCTACCTTTGAAAGTAGCCAACATCTGCACCGTAAAGCGAGCGGCGTGGACATGCGTGCTGATTATGTTCTGTGTGGCAGCGCTTTACATTCCCTACACATATATCCCTTACAGTTTTCAGACTCCCAGTGGAAATTGGTTGTGTGACTTCCATCCTTTCTATTCAGACTTCATCAGTAAGTGGACAGTTGTTGATTCTTCCATTTACGTTCTCGTCCCATGGCCAATTCTTGCATTTTGCAATGGTATGATCATTCTTGGCTTACACTTGTCCGTGAAACGCAAACAACGTTTGACCAACAGCGCAAGTCAAGGCGAAGGTTTGAAAAACACCCACCTTAGCATAACCGGTATGTTGGTGACAGCAAGTGTCGTCAGCTTTTTACTTATTTCGCCCAACGCTATATACTACTTGTATAAGAGAAGTAGTGGATGGGATTATGAAGCGACTGCCCAAGACCTAGCTACCCACACGTTTCTCCACAGCCTTGTTCACTTCCTCTCAAACTTGAATCACGCGATAAATTTTTGGCTGTATGTCATCAGTGGAAAGCGCTTTCGCGATATCTTTTTCGCCATTCTCACTTGTCAAGAGATGGGTAAGGCTCGGAAATATAAATCTTCTGGCGCCAAGGCAAACCGCCAGATGTCTGTGTCACAAAAAGTGCAGGAAACCGAAATCACTGGTAATAGTACAACCTAATACTCAATGAACACCATGCGAGGATTCTACACCGCCGTGTACGTAGGGGTCTACAATATTTTTACCAACGGGAAACTTTGGTGTGTATCAGGTAAAAACGCCGATGATGTCTGGTCGGATAATTTTTTTTGTTTTCGACAAAATTTAGTTTGAAGACAGTGATGTACATAAAGGCATAGAAAGAAACTCGAACCCTGAACTCGGCACCCAACTTGATATAATCGGTATACTAGGAAAACCAAAGGAATGGTTTGTTAAGGGTGCATATCAAAATTTGGACTGTGGAACGCGGTCCATAGTTCACGTATGCCCGGTTCGATTGCGACGTGCTCAAGCCAGATTTCTTCATCCTTGTCGTCGAAGGTTCGTGCTGGCCAGACCCTTTTGGACGGATCCAAGACTTTCGACCGCGGTCCAAATAAAATTGTTCCGCGACCAATTTAGACCGGTCCGACTTAATCCATATTAATCCTAACCCGTATAGGTTTGTATACGTATAATCAATGATATATTTAGAGGATTTTCGCTGCTCGTGTGTATTTGTTCTGATCACGATAATATTGAATGGGAGTTGCGTTTTTCTCCTGTTCAGAATCCAAAAATGACATACAAAATGGACCGGTCCGCATTTCAGAAAGGTCCATACTGGGACCTGTCGTTTCTGGACGGGGGTTTCGTAAGCACAGAGAATTGTGAATTGCGTGCACGGTCTTCCTTTTAACGCCGAAATGCAAAAAGAACGGCCCAAATTTTGACATGCTCCATAACTGAATGATTTGGATTTTCGTTCGTTTTCAAGTTATGTCAGTATAGGTTAAAAGGTCATGGTCTATTTGTTTCTTCAAAAAATCGATATATCCCGTAAATTACGAGTTTTAGAAATTTCCCGACCACTATTGTATAGGTTTGAACCTGGTTATAGAGAGAAAGAGAGAGAATTCAGGTTCAGCAATATTTCAACTATATAGCAAAGATCAAACAAAATTCTAAGTATTCAAGTTAATAACTTAGTAATCCAACATAGTAAACCATATACACATTAAAACTTATGCAACAAACCGATTTCTCTCCAATAACCTAAGATACAGTCTTCTTTCACTCGACTAGAAATGTCTTCTATGTTGAAGAATGGTGACTGAGGCCGGTTTTAAGCCTAACTCTGACCATCTTTCCCTGATATATTGCGACAAACAAGAGTGGACTAGCTGCCTAATTTCTCCAATTGTATGCGACATTTGTGGAATGTGTCTGTCGACACTCGTGTGAAGAGGTCCGAAGCCAATGTTCACCCGAGAAACCGTTTCGCACGGACATAAGGATAAAACCCAACAGTCGGACACTGAAATTGTTGTGACGAGGTAGAAAACAGGGAACAGTGGTTTATTGAAACAAGTGATTATTCCAGTGTTGTGACGGTTTCAGTGTTGCGATTATTCCAGTGTTTTGATCATTCAGGTGTTATCATGATTCCAGTGGTGTGGTAACAGTAGCGCTGGCTGTCTCAAACAGATATTTGTTTGTGTTGTGGTTATAATCAGTACATTTGAGCGAATAAGTAATACAGGAATTTTGCAATGAACGTGCAGCATCGGGGTCACGCGATCGCGCTGTGGATTACTCGGGACTGGGGTGAAAAGTCATACCAGAGCTGTGTAAGAGATACAGATAGGCCAGTTATGAGATGATTTCCTTTGTGTAACTACATGCACTGTGCGTGAGAATACTTCCGTTAATTGTTTCTTTGTAAAAATGTTATAGCCTTTAGTGTTGAAATAAAACCATATATATCCCTGTAATTGGAGTGTTGGTTGTTTATGTCAATGTTCTCTCCATTCCCTACCTTTAGCCACATGTAAACTAAATTAAGATATGGTTCTACGAGGAATGTCCATGCCTTCAATCGTGACATCTGGGGGCCTGTCCGGAGATATTCTCCTTTGTGGCTCAAACGGTTTATAAATTTGTGAGTCTGGTCTGATTATACATGGGCTAGTCTGGGTGAAAGAGATACTGAAATAACAACGGTTGTGTTTATACAGACTATTGTTCTTATATTGACACTGGGCGCGCGGTGTTATCGTTTCAAGGACGGATGCTCATAGTTTAGCAAACACAGGGGAGAAGTTTGGTTTGACGGGGGTGGGGGGGGGGGTGGAGAGAGGACCCCTATATATTTTCGCTATCCCTAAGGCTAGAGGGCTGAAACTTACCACACTGAATCCTTGGGTCAAGTTATACTAGAAAATAATAACAAAAATCCAAGATGGCCGCCATGATGACGTCACACTGACTTATTTTTAGACGATTGTTCCGTCAGATGTATGTGTTTTCTTCGCAAGAAACCCATGATAAAATAGCGAATAATAATCTGATATGAAATAAAATAGGTTTTACCCGCTTTTCCATGCAAAGAGCATTTTCTGGTACCCCACATGGCCGCCATTTCCAATTTACCCATGATCCTATGCTCCTGCAAATAGGCCCAAAATGACCTCAATATGATGAGCTACAAAGCCACGGAGTCTCAGCTCTCTATTTTTTGTCGTTCCGGAGATATGAGAATTTCCGTTCTCACAATTTCGGAATAATGCTTAACTTCTGGCCTTGAAATGTTTCACAGAAAAGAATTCATTGTTAGTTTTGACATGAGATGTAAAAGTATAATCGATATAATATTTCGATTGATGGATATTAATATCGTTTCAATGAGATATTCCATATTGACTGTCTTCAGTTGCGGAAGTATCAGTGTCAATATCGCCCAAACCAATGGAATAAAACTCATTTTGTCAAAATTTTCAAGGTATTGATCAAGATCAATGCCTAATAGGAGGTCGATGGGAATCCATTTCAGCTTCCTCAAAAAACGGTAGTTGCGACGGCGGATTAAAAGGGACACCTTCACCAATGTTCATTAAAATGAAAAATTGTTTCAAAATATTGACATGAGGGTATATACTGGAAGTTGGAATTGTTACAAACAAAATATAAAAACAAAACATTAATATTTCCTAAAGGCTAAGCAGCTCAACTGACTAGGCTCTGGTGAGGATTATATCTCTTTTTTGTTCCTTGTAGCCGGCTTTTCATACTCCATGTAAGAATCAAGAGACAATGCATACAGTAGCCAAGTTTGGGGACAACAATGTGTCCAGACTTGACCCATTTCAGCTGCACATAGTCTCAGACAATAGTTTTCTACATAAAGTATCTACCTTGTAACCCTCTATACATGAGATAAAAATATTTTCTTTCAAATATGAAATTTCTCGTGCCAATATATACCGGTTAATAATCTCCAATACTAAAGGCATGTGAGTATTAATATTGTATGGTGTTCCATTTCGGCCATTTTTGCGTCGCGCGTCGCAGGCGACGGGAAGGGCGACGTCGCCCACGACGTCGCCCTTCCCGTCGCGTTCTTCGCGACGTCGCCCTTCCCGTCGGGCGTCGCGCGTCGCTTTAATCAACACGACGCCATGGGCGACGTCGCCCACGACGTCGCTCGCGACGTCGCCCATCCCGTCGCCCTTCCCGTCGCGTTCTTATAATGTTAAGAGATAGAACGCGACGCGACGTCGCTCTGTTTAAACGCGACGTCGCCCACGACGTCGCCCTTCCCGTCGCCCACGACGTCGCTAGCGACGTCGCCCTTCCCGTCGCCTTCCGGTATTTTAGGACAAAATCGATCTGCGCATGCTTAGGGAGCAGCTATTGCGATGTGGATGGTATGGCGAGGCCGTCATTTCATGAATCATCTCTGCCAATATCGATGAAGAAAATGCAAGCGTGAATGAATAATGATTATTCTGCATTATCGTATAGCTTTTAAATGGTGTTAAATATTAGTCCATGCTTGGAATGGTGGCTGTTATGAAGTTATCTCTCGGAAAGTCTGCAACTCGCTGTGTTGTACTGTACAAATTATATCTTCGCTTCCAAAAAATATACGCAACCCCCACATCCGTACATCGTCTTGTATTTCTTTATTCCCATTGGATTTGCGCGTGTATGTGTGTGTGGCTTTTCTGTGTGCTTTTATGTGTTTGTGTTTTTCAGTTGTTCTTACAGTATACCTCCTTATGTGACCACATTTACCAGGCCGTTGAAAATATCCTTTTATTTACTGCTGTCCAACACTGTATACCGTTACTTAACCTGTCATGTCCCGACAGATTGTAGTGTAGATCTATAAGCTTTCAATTTAGCGGAGAGAGATAATCCTATAACTCTCAAAAAGAAAAAAAAAGAAAATTATGATGGAATTGAAGTTATTTTGTTCTTTCTACTCTTTCTAAGAACTGACTGAAGAATATTAGTACTTCTGCACTCTTTAATCGTCCGACATTTCCACGATCGTTCTAGACGATTGAACTTAAAATTCAGGACGAGTTCTTGGAGTTCGAGTAAGTTCCTCTTAACTGCAGAGATTCTTTCCTCATTTTCAAGAAAAATATTAAAAAAATCATCCTTGAAACACAATTGTCGTCAAATGGCCTGAACAAAACACGGAACAAAATCCATGAATTATTTTAAGAGTGCATATCGACGAGATTCGAATTTTTCTTGAAATTGAGGAAAGAACCCCTGCAGTTACAAGGACGTAGACAAGTTTTCAGATTTGGGGCGGGGGGGAGGGGGGCTATACTATGACAGCGCAATAAGGCGAGGATCCAGGGGCCGCCTAGGCCCCGGAAGCTCCAGGATCCCAGATGACTGGAGATGCGTTCTTGGCCTTTCCCAGTGAATAAAACCCAACATTAAAACGCACACGTTGTAACCAGTTTTTTTTGTCTTTTCTTGTGTGGGTATTTTCTTTCCAGGGTTATTAAACCTCAAACTTGGTCAACACAAACATGAGGCAGCACCTAAAAGGTGCAACAACCCCTCAGCCAGACAGTTTTAGTCGGTGTATATTGGTACACAATGAATGGAAAATGCATATGTAAAAGCCTGAAAGATTTGGTTGAATGCAGAAGATGCTTTAGCAGGGGCTTGTAAAAGATTAAAATGTGATAAATTCAGTGTGGGATGTTGGATGAATTGGAGAACTATAATAAATAATTTGACAATTTGAAAAATATGGCGGAAGAACAAAAATATTCTGAACAAAAACAAAAGGCTTCAAGTCATTCTTGCTTTGAACCCTAATAATAATCTGAACAATAATAAAAGTCTTCCGATTTTCAGTGGGAGCCAAGTAATATAGAGTTTTTGATAGGGATACAAAGCTGCGCATCTAAACTCCCTCGGCTCTAGGTGCCAGCCATTCACAATCTATTCAATTTGAACCATACATGTACTACTTCGAAAATATCAGGAATATCAAGCAGTCAAGTGACAAATATACAGATTATCAAAAAACTTGCAATCAGAAATGGCCGCAAAGTTTTCCGTCCAATCAGAGAAACTGGCAGTCATTACTTGTCTCTTGATGTATCTATGACGTATACCAAGCAAACTGAACACTTGAACAGTATCAAAGGATAGATCAACATTGATTTTACATAAATTTTACATAAATTTTCCATCCAATCTGAGAAAACGGTTCTGTCATTCATTGTTAGTCTCTTGATGTACTGATGATGCATACAAAGTCTTGCATCAAACACTTGAACAGTACCAGAGGTATAGATTTTGCATAAATTAAAGATGGCAATAAAGGTTTCCACCTAATTAGAGAAATTGGTTTTCATTAATTGTACGTTTCTTGATGTATCAATGATTTGTAGTTTCATATGAAGCACTAAAATGGTATCAGATATAGATCATTAAAATGGTCGCCAAGATTTCCGCCAAATCAGAGAAACCAGTTCTGTCATTCATCGTAAGTCTCTTGATGCAATGATGATGTATATCAAATTTTACATTGAGCACTTGAACGGTATCAGAGATAGAGATCATTAATGCTTTTGCATAAAAGAAAGATGGCTGCCTATCCTTCCCGTCATTCAGAGGAGCTGATGTGGTTATTCATTGCGAGTCTTTTGATACATCGATGCTGTATACCAAGTTTCATATAGAACACTTAAATGGTACCAGAGATATACATGTACATCATTAACAATTTTGCATAAATTAAAGATGGCCGCCAAGATTTCCGCCCATTCAGAGAAACCAGTTCTGTCATTCATCATAAGTCTCTTGATGCATCCAGGATGTTTACCAAACTTTACATTGAACACTTGAACGGTATCAGAGATAGAGATCATTAACGATTTTGCATAAATTAAAACTGGCCGGTCATCCTTCCCGCCTCTCAGAAGAACTGATGTGGTTATTCATTGCAAGTCTCTTGATACATCGATGCTGTATACCAAGTTTCGTATAAAATACTTCAATAGTATCAGAAAAATACATCATTAAAGATTCTGCATAAATTAAAGATGGCCGCCAAGGCTTTCACTCAATCAGGGAAACTGGTTTGGTCATTCCTTTAAAGTTTCTTGATGTATCGATAATCTATACCAACTTTCACAATGAACAGCGAAATGGTTTCCGAGATACACAAGATTCATGGTTTCGCATAAATTAAAGATGGCCGCCAAAGTTTCCACCCAATCGGGTCCAGATTCAATAGGGTTCTGGGTCACGAGCATATGGATGTGCACGACAAGTTTGGTGTGCCTAGGGTAAGTCGTTCTAAAGATATCTTGGTAACGAGAAAGCTGTGGCGGTTTCGCATAAATTAAAGATGACCGCCAAAGTTTCCAACCAATTGGGTCCAGATTCAATAGGCTTGTGGTTGACCACCCAACAATCCTGCATACCAAATTTGAAGTCTCTACAAAATAACAACTTGAAGTTTGAAAGCTAAGCCAGTCACAAAATAACAAATTTCCCAAATTCGATAGGCTTGTGACTGACCACCCAACAATCCTGTATACCAAATTTGAAGTCTCTAGAAGCAACGGTTTGGCTTCTAGACCGGTCACAAGAATTGTTGACGACTGACGACCGGACGACCGACCGGACGTACTTGCCGACGACAAGACCCCACAGCCTAATAGGCTGAGGGGTAAAAACGTTGTGCAAACTAATTAGCTCAGCGACTCATCCAGGTTGTGGTTTTGAATACGTGTTTTGTACATTTTGGAGGGAATTTATACAGTAGTTTTGTGGGTTCCGAATCACGGTGACTTGCGGATCACTTTCCTAATGAACGCCTCATATTTCTTGCAATAAAGCATCTGTGTAAATCTTTTCTATTTTTATTGGAACATCTGTTTCTGTGGACCCAAATAAATGTCGAACAACCGACCTGCGTTGTTTGTTTCTCGGTCAATTCGGCATGGTAATGCTTCCGGTACCACGCAATGGCAAATTCACGCTGGGACAAAAACGCGTGCGATTTCTTAACTGTTGAATCTACGAGAAATAAAATGGCTTTAAGAGGTAATTTCAGTATTCATTTCAGTGACTGAATCATATTAATGTTCAAACACAATATCTAATGATTTGCGATAACCCTTAACTCGCCAGCATTGTAACATAATGCGGCATTAGAGATGTCAATTCCGGATTACGAATTGTGACATTGAGGACTGCACACGGACAAATGTCTCTTGGGCAAAGTTATTGCTTTAGAATAATTTTAAGTCACAGAACGGGGTAGTCTTCACCCCCTTCCCCCACCCCACCACACACATACCAAAGATTTCAAAATTAAAGATTTCATTATTAAAATTGGAAAAATATATCTGTGTGTCCTTCCTCTATTTTCTTTTGTCCAAATATAGATGCTAAATAGATGTCCGATGTCCATTTAGAGAGTTTATATATTGTAATCTTGAATATGCGAGTAGAATTCGTTCAGCTGTCAGAAACACGATGGAACGTGTGTGTAGCTTTCTTAAATTTGAATCTGAATTCCATGCAGTATATCAGGTCAGATGGGGAAACATTTTCGACAGGTTTCTATTGAACCAGGTCCGTCAGGTTCAATCCTAAATGAATGGTGTCGTCCGTGAACAAATAACGAACTATCGAAATCCTGAGAGAATTAATTTAATTAGTGAGGATAATTTCCGTATATGGCATGGTCAGACAGATCAGGCCGTCGTTGTCTATGAAAAATTTCTGCCTCAGTAATGGCAATCCAACAATGTCCAGGCATGTGATACATCATTTTTCGCCTATTGGGATATTGGTGATAGATGACCACTCAGGCTTTACAAAAATATATATATATGTATTCTCAGCGGCTGTAACGACCGCTAGATGGCGTGATCCGCTTCTTACCAAAGTGATTCGCAACTGCCCGCGCTGGTGCACTGAGACGAACATGATTTTCTCATTGATTTACAAGTTCGATTAGAGAATTTTATACATGCAATTATCGACGACAGATTTTCGTAGAAAATAAGGCCAAGAATTACTCTCAACTCTTAACAACACGAGCGCCAGCAGTCTAGATGTAAAAGGCGATTCGGAACTCCCCTATTAACTGTATGCTTAAACATGCCTAAACATGCCTTAAACATATTGGGGGGGGGGGCATGCCCCCCTTGTCTACGGTCATGAGTGAAGACCAACTTACCCGAACTCCAAGAACTCGTCTTAAATTTGAAGTTAAACTGTCGTCAAACGTCTAGTACGATCGTGGAAATGCCGGATAATTCGAAGAGTACAGAAAAAACTAATATTCTTCAATCAATTTTTAGAAAGAATAGAGAGAACATAATTCTCACAGTAAAATGACTTCAATTCCATCATAATTTCTTTCTTTTTTCTTCTTTTTGAGAGCTATAGAACTATCTCTCTCTGCTAAATTGAAAACTAAAAGATCTACTACAATCTGTCGGGACGTGACAGATTGAGTACCGGTATACAGTGTTGGACAGCAGTAAATAAAAGGATATTTTCAACGCCCTGGTCAATGTAGTAACATAAGGGGGTATACTGTAAGGATATCGGAAAAATGAAAACACACAAACACATAAAAGCACACATAAAAGCCACACACACATCCACGCGTGTACGGATGTGGGGGTTGCGCATATCTTTTGGAAGCGAAAATATGTGTACAGTACAACACAGCGAGTGACAGACTTTCCGAGAGATAATTTCATAACAGGTATCATTTCAAGCATGGACTAATATTTAACACCGTTTAAAAGCTATACGATAATGCAGGATAAGCATTATTCATTTACGCCGACATTTTCTTCGTCGATAGTGGCAGAGCTCATTCATGAAATGGCGGCCTCACCATACGACCCACATCGCAATAGCTGCTCCTTAAGCATGCGCAGCTCGATTTTGTCCTGAAATACCGGAAGGCGACGGGAAGGGCGACGTCGCTAGCGACGTCGTGGGCGACGGGAAGGGCGACGTCGTGGGCGACGGGAAGGGCGACGTCGTGGGCGACGTCGCGTTTGAACAGAGCGACGTCTCGTCGCGTTCCATCTCTTAACATTATAAGAACGCGACGGGATGGGCGACGTCGCGAGCGACGTCGTGGACGACGTCGTGGGCGACGTCGCCCGTCGCGTCGTGTTGATTAAAGCGACGCGCGACGCGCGACGGGAAGGGCGACGTCGCGGGCGACGTCGTGGGCGACGTCGCGTTTAAAAAGGGCGACGTCGCGTCGCGTTCTATCTCTTAACATTATAAGAACGCGACGGGAAGGGCGACGTCGCCCTTCCCGTCGCCTGCGACGCGCGACGCAAAAATGGCCGAAATGGAACACCATAATATTGTGTATATAATGTACTTTAATTTTGTCCATTCAATACAGTAATACTTATACCGATACTTTGCTCGATTTCCGTATTTTGCATCTGAGATTGTGAAGTACTGAATTCGGAAGTGGCGAGACACCCCAGAGGAGAGAAGCAGAAAACGAGCCACATTTACTGATCGGGCAACATAGTGCCGAATCTCTTAGTGGACGAGACACAAAAACGAAAAGCCCATCCACTGAGAAGTCGACAGGAGCCCGGCATGTTACGCCCCAGGTAAATATAAATAGTATTATAAACCCTACCAAACTTTCTGCGCTATCTCCGGAAAGATAAAAAATTGAGAGCTGACACTCCGTGACTTTATAGTTTATCATATTGGGGTCTTTTTGAGCTTATTTGCAAGACCCCGAAGTAGAGGATCATGGGTAAATTCAAGATGGCGGCCACGTTTTTTACCAGAAAAATGATGTTTTCGTCATTTTGCTTCAAAATTTCTGCTTTTCCGCGATGAAAAGTGGGTGAAAACTATTTTATTTCACATCACATTAATATTTACTAATTTATCACGCAGTTTTTGCGGAGAAATTGCATAAATGAAAAATTCGAAAAATCGACCAAAAATGCCGTTTTTGAAAATGACGTCACTGTGATATCATCTGAGCGGCCATCTTGGATTTTTTTTACATTTTCTGGTAGAGCTTGACCCAAGGGTATAGCGTGATAAGCTTCAGCTCCGTAACTCAAGGGGTAAGAAAAATAATTAGTGGTGGGTGGGGTCGAAATGGCCCCTCCTCAGCCCTGGACAGGTCCCAAAAAGCTCAGGCCAGATAGGGTTAAAAAAAGTTTATGTATATTTAATTTTCCTGGACAATGTATTAGAAGATATTGTAAAATTGGAGAAGAGGTCATTTATTATATTCATATGTAAGACAAATATACCCAATCGGCGCATAATTATTCTGTAATAAACATCACATAGATATCGGACAAAATCAAATTGATTAAGCACATAAACGTCTTTCAGATTGGTTTTCGCATTCGTAAAAAAAAAATGTCATTATATGACGGGAACTGATGACATTAGCCATGCTCATTGCACGCATCAAAAATGTTCATTTATTTGATTTGATTTGATTTGATTTATTCACCAATTAGTAAATGTGCATAGGGATGTTGGTTGAGCGTAAAATAATCGAGTGTGACATATGTTAACCAGTACATTTTATCGGCGAGAATAAAGCTCAAGGGGCTTGTTCTATCCCTAGAGAATAAAAATATTCTAAATCCGAGAATATATGTGGTAGGTGAAATCAATAATATACATGTATACAAAAGCAAAGTACACGGACCATAGTATATTTTTAGGCATGAAAATCAATTAGGTATCAATGAGAAATGATTTTAGTTTTGATTTGAATAGTGATGTGGAGTCTAAAGTCTTTATATACGGGGGCAATTTGTTCCATTCCCGAGGTCCGGTGCTTTTAAATGTGTAGTAAAAACGGTTAGAATAATGGAAAGGCCTTTCGGTAGGTTTGGAAATTTTTGGGGAGACGATATTGGTGATAGATAAATTTGAAGGTCTTGAATAAGCAACAGTATTGGTTCAACCGGAGTAGTGGTAAGATTTGTAAATTATGGAAAGTGGTTGGGTATGTTCATGTTTATTGGATGAGGTTATGACTCGAATCGCACGTTTTTGGAGTATAATCAAAGGATTCAAAGTGTTGGATATGTGTTTCCCCCAAAGGACGTTACCATATGACAGATATGGAAAGATCATCGAGTAGTATAAGATCTAGAGTATTCTTTTGTTTATCCTATTTTTAATATGATTGATGATTCCCATGTTTCTCGATATCTTTTTACATATACAGTCAACATGACAAAGGACCTGGTGGTAACTTTACGTTTGGTTCAACTAGCATATATCTAGTTTTTTTAATATTCAGAGATAGATGATTCGATATGAACCAGTAATGAAGTTTATCTAATTCTTTGATCATAGTAAATAGTTACATTGCTGATGTCATTAATATAAATCAGAAATAGTATTGGTCCAAGAATTGAACCCCGTGATACGCCACAGGTAATTTGTTCGGGTCGCGATAGTTTATCTTTAAATGAAACACTTTGTAATCTGTTGGATAGATAACTCCTGAACCATTGCATTGGGTAAACTACGAAATCCATAATGATTCATCTTGGATAGTAGTATGTTATGATTTACAGTATCGAACGCTTTGGACAGATCAAGAAATGTGACAATACTGAACAGTTTTGCTTCTTTTGCGGCTACTAATTTGTCAAACAAACCACATGCTGCAAGCCTTGTGGAGTGGTTTTCTCTAAATTCATGTTGGTTGGATGAGATGATGTCATTGTTTTCTATGAATTGTAGGACATCATTTCCGGCAAGCTTTTCGAGAATTTTGTTGAAGTATGGGAGGACGGAAATTGGTCTGTAATTTTCCATAAAGTAAACGTCGCCTGATTTATAAATCGGTGTTACTTTAGCTAATTCCATACAATCTGGAACTGTACCTGTAGAAAACGACAAGTTAATGATGTGTGACAGGGGAAGACAAATATAATCGGAAACTAGTTTGATCAGGGTCATGCGTATACCATCTAATCCAGGTGCAGCCCACTTCATTTTCATTATAACAGATTTAACGTCACTTGACCGTACAGTTGAGAAAATGAAGTTTTCAGGGATTTGAATACCTAAATATTCATCGAAGTTTGTTGTGGTATTTGGAATTTGTGAATCCAGGTTCGATGCCACCGAACTAAAATATTCATTGAATTTTTTGGCAATTGTTTCGTTGTCGGTACTTTCGACTCTGTCACTGTTATCCTGCACAACATTTTGCGCGCTGTATAATAAAATTTCATAGAATTGTTTGTTCGGAAAAGCTAATACCAAAGAATAAACTACCAACAACCTTATTCCCACGAATGACTGTTCATTTCACACGTGTGATGGTCAAAACAAAAACTGTAAGAGTCAAGGTATTTACTACTGGCGTCACTATTAGTCATGTAGTATTTTCATGAGACGTTCGCGAGAGAACTGTAGAACAGCATAATAAACTTCATGGTGTTAAATGGAGGACATGCCCCATGAACATCCTGCCTATCAGCCTACTTTAGTCACGTTGGAAATCTATTTGCGAATAGAGCGCCAATGTGTAAGAACATCATACGCTACCATACGTAAATTACAGTATCCTGTGAAGCATTTATATATAAAATTGGAATGCAAGTATATACATAATATGGCAGATGACACATCTGTACTTTATTGAACAAACATTTGATGTAAACATATTGCATGGAGTACAAGCTACATGTATTTCGATTGTATGGCTTCCATTCTGCGCATTGTATAAGCAGTTAAAGGGGTGATATATGTTCAGCAACCTTTTTTCATAGAATCACATGTGATCTAATTTCTAAATATCATATACCAGAATGTTCCCCAAACCTTGCTGAATGATAATGTGGCATATTTGAATAAACAATGTACATTGGAGAATATAATTACAGAAACAAAGCGTCTTGTTTGAGCAAACGTCAATAAAGAATGAACAAGTACTCTTGAAAGATAGTCTCTGTTGTAGCAGAGATTTCATATAATTTTTAAGACCATGTCAGAAAAGACAATTACATTGAAAGGTACAGTGACGTCGCCAGTTCCGATCCAGTATCAGTTCCGACCCACTTCCCAAAATATTGCTTCTTGTCATAACCATGATCACGCGAAATCATAAAACATTTGGTGTATTCAAGCAAGTTGATCAACCTCTCAATCATGGTTAAATTATATTATGCATTCACTGATTTTGTTAGGAGACCGCTTTGCAGACCCACTCCATACACACGACTACACCGGTGTAAGTACAAACACCAGGACTCGCCGTTGGTCAAAAACCGTGTCGTCTGCCAGCGCTTCCGATCAAAGTTTTGATGTTTTGTTTCTCACATATAATTATCATATGGTACTATGTATCTGTCATAAATTTATTTACTGGGGTGTCTCTCTAAAGGCTACCTGCCCCATTGTTGACATCAACTGACGGACCCAGTTCCGAACCACCATCATCCATGGATGGCCAAGCTGGGTCGTACCATGGCCTGAAAATGTCTTGCGAACGCAGCGCTCACTACGTAAAATCGTTACTCGAGTGCTGATTAGCATTTCTTCTCTTTAATCTGCAATTCAGAGGTAAAATAAGTAGAAGTACCGTTGATTTATCATCATTTTCGAGCGAATATACGCTTATTAGCCATCGGAGTTATTTCAGTGTCCAATATATCTTGCCAGTATGATTAGCTCGACCATATCACTATCACCCCCAACCCGCATTCTTTAACTTCAGATGTTCACTTATGAGATGAAGACATTCAAAACGAAATATCCAGCTAGGACCCTATTTTGGCGGGAAAATTTATCATGTTGACGATTACATTTGTTTATATCTGGGTCAAAGGTCAATGTCCAAACGAGGCTGGATCGGAACTGGCGACAGTGGGTCGGAACTGACACCCCTCATTAAGAAATGTAGTTTTATTTTCCCTGCAGTTCAGTTTATCCCCAGCTAAGTTAGTTTGTTAATAAAGGCTATGGGCAATTGTACGGCGATCAAGATAATGAATATGCCAATCAAACCCTTTCCTTCTGAAACAGATGCAAATTTCACTTTGGTGGGTCGGAACTGGCGACTCCTCTGTATTTTTAGAAGATTTTTTATCATTTACTATGTCAAGATAATTGTCAAAGGCAATGATAATTCGTGTCAGCCAAACGAAGGACAGTCCAAAGCGATGTGGAGTCCTCCAAGACAGGTGTGTGCCACACCTCTGTCCCCAACTTGTATTAGTTTGAAAAGCTCATTCATTCTTTCTATTCAATCTCCATCTGCCCATTGTTGTCCATTCACTCACAACCTGTTCTGATTGTGCCTGGTCTTAAAAGAAGCTGCACAATTAATTGCCAATTGACACATATCTTCGATTTGATCCACATGTCGGTATGCTCTGTTCACACAAAATTTCTAGAAAAAGACAATTACTGAAAAAGCAAAAAAAAAATACTAAAAGTTAAAGTTAAAAATACTTCCCAAAACCATTTTCATTTCTAGCATAGTCTTTGTTGTAGCACACAATACAGAATTTTCTTGGCTGCTTGTCAATATTGTGTGTTTAATATTTATGGGCTTCTGCTGGCAGTCCTAAGAACAGCTTTTTGTGGATTTTTATTTATGTAGATATACCTGCATGTCAAACATGTTACGGGGGGATTCTCCATGGGACAGAGAACGGTTTGATGGATGACTTTACTACATTCAAGCAAAATATACCAAAGGAGAGACTATCACTCGACTTTCAAAACGTTGCCCCTACATTAGACAGAGTGGATCTTCATACTGTGTACAGCTGTTTTTTCTGATAGTAACATTCAGAAGGAATGACAATTTATTACGATAAAGGCTATACTGAGACCTAAAGGAATATGACAGACAATATCCATTTTCCAAGACCATGTGGGATATATTGTGAAAGAGAAAAAGAGTCAGTATTTTATTGACGTTACAATATATATCCCTGCAACATAGTAATTACGTCATATACTTCATACATGTAATTATCAAATCGGCATCGTGTCAGTTCATAATGAATCACGATTTGAACCTATAATTCATTTAGCAAAGGTAACACGATTTGAAAATGGTCATCACATTCCAAAATTGTCCATAACGGAGACCGTGTTCATTGCACACATCAGAAATGTTCATTTCCGCTCATTCAGGGTAGCCGTTTTAGAGAGTAAATCAACAACAATCACTTAAAAATATATATTTTGCACAATATAATATTATATATAAAGTTAATATAATGGATTTGTTTCTGACATCAATAAAATGAAAATAATCTGATCATGAGATGCGGCGTGAAGCACCGTAAATACATTATGGTGTTAAATGGAGGACATGTCTGCATCAAAACCTATCAGCGTAAACTTCGTCACGTTGGACAAATGCGGGGGAAAACAGCAACGGCGACGGGATCTGTCTTGCAATTAAAATGCTACGCGAAATGCAGTTGAAAGAAAATATTTTTAAATAGAGAAAACCCGAGCTCATTCTCTGACCTAGCTTCAAGCATAAATATCTATGTATCAGTGTATATTGTAGTGAATTGTGCAAAATATACCTATATTTTACAGAGATCAGTGCCATATCTAAACAATCATCTTCGTAACAAGATATTCTTTGTAAAACAATTGGGGTTTCCCTGGAGGATATATTGAATATCACAATGAAATGTTACTAAATTGACATCAATGAAGAAAAGATGATATTCAGGACCAGTCCACAATCGTGCTATATTTTAGCTCAGGGTTATGAACCGTCAGCTTTTCGTCGGAATGAATCTTTCTCAAAAAGCAGATAAAGATAAATTACGCCAATATACTCGGTATCATTCCTACGCATTCGTTAAACCTGGGAAAGCTACAGGTGACTCTTCAGTACTTATTAAAATGGATAATTTACATAGTCCTGTTGACTTGAAGGCGAATTTACAAGTCTTAGCAGTTCATGTAAGTTTGAATTCTGTTTTTACATTATACTCGGTATACCTTCTTCTGCTGCTCTCCATCTTGATGAACGTCAGAATCTGTATAACCAGCTCCCTAAACCATGCTTGAATGTAATGGCCATAGTATAATTTGGGATGACAAACAGGACTCCATAGGACAAGTTCTAGAAGGCTTCATATCAAACAATTCTTTGTGTATCCTCAGCGACGGTTCTAAATGGAAACGATATGCAATAAACACATTCAGCAGTACTGTACTCGAAAATTTTACTTGGTCTGTGCATGATGACCTTTGTGGAAGTGATCAGTTTCCCACTGTACCAGAAGCCTTTCATCCAGATGATGATCCTTCTTCATCAAGATATAATTTTAGAAAGGCCTATTCCATCACATTTAAAATTGCTCGTTTCCAACTACAGATCTGCAGATCAACATGCCTCAAATCCTAAGACAACAATATTTGGATCTGTTGATTGAAATTGCTGACGAAACAACACCCAAATGCTCAAGAGTTACACACATTTAAAAATAACGTAGTTGATGTAAAGAAGCTAGAAAATGTAGCGAAAGGTCGAAAGGCTTAACCGACGATATCCTACTTCAGACAATGTGAAAGATGTCAGAGTTACCAGAGCTAGAGCCCGTGGAACCATAAAACAGAAACAAAAACAGCATTCATGGAAAAATTATGTTCCAAAGAGTTAAAGGTAAAAGCTCCAAGTCCAGTGTTTATCATCTTAATGATAGAGATCATTTCATATATTGCTAATAAGCTGAGCGAAACGATCGCTAAACATTCATCGTCAGATAATTATGTACATAAATTTCAAAACTTTAAGAAATAGAAGAAAAGAAGAAAATCAAGGTTTCTTCTCCTAATGATGAATGTTATAACGATATGTTTTCAATTAATGAACTTCATACTTGTCCTGAGATAGCTAACGATTCCACTGTGGGACCCGATAATAATCATAATCAGCTTTTGAAACATTTATCATAATCTTCTATTGAAACCTCATTATCCATATTTAACAGAGTTGTTACACCGGTTCCATTGTTATACCGGTTCCAAAACCTGACCGAAATCAAAACAGACTATCGCCCAATTTCATTGACTTTTTTGTGTTTGTAAAATAATGGAACGTGCGATTGATGATCGCTTTGTCTGGTACCTAGAACTGAAAAGAAACTCACGAATATTCAAGCCGTTTCCCCATAAAAATCGAAGTACCATTGATCATATATTTGGAGTTTTACATCAAGAATGAACATGTGATTTTTATCTTTGTTTTTATTTAGAAAATGCTTACGATACTACCTGGAAACATGGGATGTTCAAAGGCCTCCATAATATGGGATTAAGATTTCTTTTGCCCATTTTTGTATCCAATTTCTCGAACAATAGTCAATTACAGGTTCATGTAGGTACAACCATGTCTGGTAATTTTTATGAAGAACAGGGTGTTCCACATGGCAGCATTTTGACTACTACACTCTTTTGTATCAAGATCAACAGCTTACCCGAACTTCTGAATAAATCCATTGAAGGTACACTCTTTGTAGATGATTTCAACATATGGTTTAGTGGAAATTTATACGTTGCAACTTTGTCCAAATAAGATCCAGACTTCGGGTTTGAAAAAAATGGCTTCAAGTAAAGGCCTATACACTTTTGTAGAAAGTATAACCCTTACAAAAAAATTCTAATAAGGAACTGAGATCAAAGTAAGTTAAATTACAAACGTCTGGTCCGTCATTCATAATTCAGCCGTCGTCCATTTTAGAATATCCGCGTCCATAATCCAAAGACCTATTCCATATTCCATATAACAGTATTAGCACCAAATTAAAAAGACACTCATAGTACACATAAAGATAGGCTAGTTTCCTGCAAGAGAGAAGCGGTCAACAGTTACGAATATTGTTTGATCACCGGTAAACGTTTTCACCCCCAAAAGTGCACAAAAGCTCCTAATTTTGTTCAAAATAGTTGCCAGGTACTTCATCATCTACATCGATCACTTTTCCGTACTAAATTTGTTTATGTCTGCTCTATTGTTTACAACGGTGCGATAAAAGGCCCTGTTAGATCCAATTCTGCATCAGGGATTACGACTTTGTCTTATAACGTTTTAAAACATGACCTAAGGGAAGTTTATATGTTGAGGCAGATGAATTTTCTTTGAAACTCCGAGGAGTCCAGCTGCTACATGTAAACAAATTGCGGTCAAATTGTTCAAGTCACGCATATCATTGTGTTTTAAGCCTCAGCATGTAGATTTGTATTCAAAGAAACCGACTTTTATTCCACTTCTTTCACCTGCGTATTGAACCACAAATTTTTGCAGCCAATATTAGACTTGATCAGATTTTGGTCAGCAAACTTTTACCATTTCCACCTTAACAGTTAGCCAAACCGCAAGTAGATATTAATTAATATATTAAGTAATGTCGGATCGGATGCATGTATAGAAATGTCAGAAAATATGGATACAATTTAATGCACAAATCGTTGGACGTTGAAACAATCTCAAGTTGGTTGAAAACACAAATATTTAAATCGAAACACTCTAAAATAATAATAATTCCTAACTTGAAATAGCTCCATTATCTAATGTGGTGTAACGAGCAATAGCTCCATTATCTAATGGAGTGTAACGAGCAATAGCTCCATTATATAATGTGGTGTAACGAACAATAACTCCAATATCTAATGTGGTGTAACGAGCAAAAGCTCCATTATCTATTGCGGTGTATCGAGCAATAGCTTCATTATCTAACGTGGTGTAACAAGCAATAGCTCCATTATCTAATGTGGTGTAACGAGCAGTAGCTTCATTATCTAATATGGTGTAACGAGCAATAGCTCCATTATCTAATGTGGTGTAACGAGCAATAGCTTCACTATCTAATGTGGTATAACGAGCAGAGAATTCCAAAATAATTTGTCATATACTAAGCTACAAGTACCACACTCTAATGTGGTGTAACGAGCAATAGCTTCAATATCCAATGTGATGTAACGAGCAATAGCTCCATTATCTAATGTGGTGTAACGAACAATAGCTCCATTATATAATGTGGTGTAACGAACAATAACTCCAATATCTAATGTGGTGTAACGAGCAAAAGCTCCATTATCTATTGCGGTGTATCGAGCAATAGCTTCATTATCTAATGTGGTGTAACGAGCAATAGCTCCATTATCTAACGTGGTGTAACAAGCAATAGCTCCATTATCTAATGTGGTGTAACGAGCAGTAGCTTCATTATCTAATATGGTGTAACGAGCAATAGCTCCATTATCTAATGTGGTGTAACGAGCAATAGCTTCACTATCTAATGTGGTATAACGAGCAGAGAATTCCAAAATAATTTGTCATATACTAAGCTACAAGTACCACACTAGAATGACGTCATACCAATCAATAAAATACAGCCAGGTATGAAATATAAATTTCTCATCTTGTTCCCGTAAACACTCGAAGTTGAAGTAATGTTGTGGCGTATTGTGTGCGTATTTTATTTGCATCGTTGCCTGCGGAAGCGTACTTAAGCACATATGTGTTTGTATTTCTCTACCTAACTGTTCTGCCTATTTGCATGCGACATTTATCAGATACGTGTTGTCAGAAGGATTGCAGAGTTGAAGGAGAGAACTGACGGTCTGATATAAAATTACTTACCTTTCCCTTGAGCTGGGAACAATATAAGTGAGCTGACGACAACTACCCCTGGTCTTCAATGGCCGGATGATCAGTCAAATGCACTTGAACATGTCTCGTGTCTACAATAGAATCGGAAAATATACCAACGAGACGACACCAAGCACCCACATGACTAGATCCGAAAGTACGGGCCATATAGGTGAATACATAGTCACACGAATGCCATCCAATGCTTTGGAATTTGTGTTATCCAACATACGTATTTACTATTATTCTGTAGATGATATCTATTTTCCATGCTTCAAAAAGTTGAACTTAGACTACCATTTAGAATTGTGTGGATTGTCCGATATAACTTATCCAGATACTGATGAAATAATCTAGGTCATATAAGTTCTCATGGATTCTCATGTCATGATATAGTGATACGTATTTGGAGAACAGAACAAGCCACCCGCTTCCCATGAGCTCAATGTACTCGCCCAAACGATCTTATATTCCATTTTGAAGGTTAGCTCTTCTACTGAAGCGAGTTCTCTTTGTTTTGTTGATTCCTGCTATGTAGGTAAGTAGCAAGTTTACGAATTTCGCTGACCATGCTAACGTAAATTCGGTTTTTATGCCCAAGCATTAGACCAGTCAAGCAGCCAAAATTTCGTAGCGAAAAAGATGACGGCATTGCGTATCAACTGTTAAGTGTTAAAAGTGCGATACTCGGAAACAGAGGCAAGGTGGCAGACAATTTGGGCACGAGGCGGCCAAACATTGAGAATGCCAATCACGAGCAAATGGGAAGGAAACCGGAAGTACGTGATCATGAGAGAGTGGAACTGAGAATAAGGCACTACACTTCACTGGCTATCCCACTCAATAGTTTAACTGACGATCCTTGCTGTATGAAGAGTCTAATCAAAGATCATCATCTGTGATACTGATAAAACGTCCTGGTACTATAGGTTTAACATCTTGTAGAATCGTATATACATGTATGCATATCACTGTTTACAGCAAGAAATCACTTGAGTACTAAAATTATCAATTTCAAGATCAGTCGAAGATTTTGGCACTCTAATGAGATTATGGCGGTTAAAATATCAACTACGTGAATATGTGTTCCCCCCAAATAATGTCACGTGAAGAAAGAAACGATATAGCACTTCGATATATAACGTTCGATAAAAACAATTTCGTCAATTTTGAAAACCGGGTGAGTTGAAATACCTTAACTCATAGGAGATATTTATGTAAAACACAATAATTGTTTTCCATTAATTCATACACATGTATACTTCGTAAGAACCATGCATTCATATTTTATTCGAACACCATTAAACATACATATTCGTTCAACGTTAACAGATTTAAGAGCATTTGATCCAGTTGAAAGTGAATAGCCATTCTTATTATCAGGTGTATCCTTGCCAAGAAATTACATACGATCGAATAGAATAATAGGAAAAACAACAAGAATAATCTCACAAAATCCCTAGGACAACCAGGAAGATCGCATGGGATTAAACTCACAATTTATATGATCTAATACAAGAAACCAGGATGAGTGACTGAATAGAATTTAACGTCATTTTCAACAATATTTCAGCTATATCGCGACGAACCAACTAAGCACCACCCAGCCAAGTTGCGTTCCTGTTCTTTGAAGCAGCATGGAAGCAGACGCCCTCCATTCGCCCTATAAAACACTGAGGACAGCACACAAGACATAGACAGGACGTGCAATAAAGACACGTGATATTACAGTGCTAAGCATCACATTGTTGCTTCTCAGCAAAATGCATTGAAGCAACAGGAACCCGTGCCCACCCAACCACCCGCTATTACAAGATTTTGGTTACGGTAGATTATAGTTGTATAGATGTATAGGTTGAACACGACTGAGAAAAGATTTGTTCCATACAGGCCCATGTCCCATCTGCGTCCTGTCCAATTTAGAAACGTCATGTTTTACGCCTAGCGAATCTTCACAGAAGATGGTCCAAAGTCTGCCTAAATCTAAGTTTGAATCGCCGCATAGTTTACTTATTATGTCCTTCCGTCCTAGGTGCTGCTGCTGGAGATTCCTACTGATTCCTTGAGAGAAATTTCACCCTGACAGTACGTGGTAGGCAGGGAGTTTGGAATGATTCGGACCCAGTAATTATGTTGTGGAATTCATTGCTAAGGATGTCACGTTCTTTATCAGAACAAGGTCGAACCTCTTCTAACCCCAATGCCTTGAATGATGTAAAGCAGGATCACACTTACTGCAATACTTTCTAATTCCAGAGGTCATATGCTTCGTTGTGCAGCAGCATCAATTTGTCGGCTTTCTCGTGCCGTCAGTGAATCGCTGACTCCCTACTTACCATGAGCCATCCCAAACAACCTTGTCAAGGGCAACATCGTATCAGTATTTGAACAACTGTGACATGATTACAGTTCCGCTGGGACAAAGTGGCTACGTGGTCATTCCTCACTTCAAAGACAGATCCATAAAATCTGCCGAATGTATGTGGTCTCGGATAAAAATCCTGCACTAAGAATGAAAATTTAAAGCTGTAAAACACAATCCAAATCCAATGTACCGAATACATAGATATCCAAGGAAACAAGGACAATCTGTGATTTAATATCGGAGGGTTGGTACAGACGAGGCGCCAGTTCCGACCCACCAAAGTGAAATTTTCATCTGTTTCAAAAGGAAATGGTTTGATTGGCAAAATCATTATCAGGATCGTAGTACAATTATCTATAGAATTTATTAACAAACTAACTAAGCTGGAGATGAACTGGACTGTAGGGAATATAAGATTACATTTCTTCATAGGGTCCTAGCCAGATATTTTGTTTTGGATGTCTTCATTTCATAAGTGAACATTTGGCGTTAAGAAAGCGGATTGAGGGGTGATAGTGATATGGTCGAGCTGATCATACTGGCCAGTTAAATTGGACACTGAAATAACTCCGATGGCTAATAAGCGTATACTCACGCAAAAATGATGATAAATCAATGGTACTTTTTCTTTTACCTCTGAATAGCAGATTATAGAAAAAATGCTATTCAGTACACGAGTTACGAATTTACGTAGTGAGCGCTGCGTTCGCAAGACATTTTCAGGCCATGGTTTGACCCAGCTTGGCCATC
This sequence comes from Hanleya hanleyi, assembly GCA_036873755.1. Lineage (NCBI taxonomy): Eukaryota > Metazoa > Mollusca > Polyplacophora > Lepidopleurida > Hanleyidae > Hanleya > Hanleya hanleyi. The sequence goes on from JAVTVY010005842.1 coordinate 26,636, forward strand.
CATGGATGAAGGTGGTTCGGAACTGGCTCCGTCAGTTGATGTCAACGATGAGGCGGTTAGTCTTTAGGGTGACACGCTAGTGAATAAATTTATGACAGATACGTAGTACCATATGGTAATTATATGTTGGAAACAAAACATCAGAACTTTGATCGGAAGCGCTGGCAGACGACACTGTTTTTTCGTGATGGCGGGTCTTGGCGTTTGTACTTAGACCGATGTAGTCGTGTGTATGAAGTTGCTCTGCGAAGTTCTCTCCTAATAAAAACGATGAGTGCATAATATAATTTAACCTTGATTGAGAGGTTGATCAACTTGCTTGGATGCATCGAATGTTTTATGATTTCTCGTGATCATGGTTGTGACAAAAAGCAATATTTTGGGAGGTGGGTCGGAACGGGTGACGTCACTGTACCAGAAGGATCTGAGACAGACCTGGAACTTTCTCGTAACGTACATGAAGCTACGATGGTTGCAAGACAAGAAAATAGTGCTGGACATTATCTAAGCTAAGCAACCTCTGGAAGTGATAATACTTATTGTCCAGTCACCATCAACCGGTGTGATGTGTGACCGTGCTCTCTCGAAGGCACAGGCATCAACAGAGCTGTATTTTGAACTATGATAAAGTCAATACCATTCAACGTATAATAGCTGTATCCAAAACATTAACGTCCTACGAGTCCTCCCTCTGGAATTGGGAATAAGAACTTAACAGAGCATCCTCAGCAGCAGCTTAGAACGATATGTCGAGTCTTGGACATCCCCCCGTGGGAGCTAACCCATGAGAAATCTTTGTAAATTATACCCTGGTACCCAGGAGGCAGATACGGCAACCGACGGCGTCCGTTGTGTTCGGTTATGTCACATCCCTGAAGTGATTGAAGGGCACCGACTGTTCTCATAAGAATGACTAACTACCAGGCCGGGTGTGAAGAAGAGCTTGTGCATCCAAGCAGAACATCTTGGCAAAATATAGCAGCATGACTACATATCCAGCAGTGATGTAGCAAGCTTCAGATCCGACACTCAACATTCAGCCGTCGTCCATAACAAAGACCTATTTCGTATGATAGTTAGTATCAGTTCCAAATGAATATAAATTCAAAATAATAAAAACACAAGATCGGTTTCCAACAAGAAACACAATTTCCTATGTGTCACTGTGCCAGTCAACCGCGGACTGACTTTATGTGAAAACCCAAGATATACTTTATGGTGACTTGTCCACTATCTTGATTGACTGCTCTTTGGCGACGGTTCATGTCGCCAGGTCCACAGTAATGGTTCGCAATGTCTATTGGACAATATTTCACTGTTGTTGTTAACAGTTTTCTGCATTGAAACAAATCGATGTAAAAGACATACCGCTTGATAACAAGCCCACGGAAAATCATTTAATAATTCAGTGACCCTATCACAATTCAACCCCCAATCTTGTGGACAAAACTCAATCAAGCATTCTAATAATTTTGCTCACCTTCCAACGTCATTAAAATAAGAAATATATAATAGACATTACAACTTCCTGTTCTAATAAATTTGATCAACCTCATCTTAGGAGAAAAAATTCTCTTCCTGTGATTAATTATTAGAGGAATTACGTAACCCTTTATCTGCATAAACACTGTGGTTGTTTCAAACGGAAGTGAGAATTTGATATGGAAATTAGTCCCCAGGCCCCCCTATCATCCCTATCATCCCCGTTTTGTGTTAGGAAAACAAATGTTAGCATGGTTAAAGATGGCAAACGGAGTAGAATTCCTAACGGATTACTGTTCATCTTGTCTGGCAGACCCGTCATTTAAGACAACTTCAATCGGCAACAGTTTGCGTGCAATATACTTGGCCCTTTTCACTCCTTGGTTGAATGGTTCGCCACATGTAGTCACCTATTGTATGTGTCTTACATGACGGATTTGCCTGTTGTCTCAGAGTTTTGCTTTACCCAAGCAGCCTCCAAATTGAAGCAATTTATATAAGAAATATATTTTGAGAGAGAGAACAAAATCAGTCAAAAGTAAAATTTGAGTTGTTCTTACCGTCTCAACTTTAGCGGCACATATTGACGGTAATGAATGAAATGTGTTGTATATTCTACTTGTAGATCTATTCTGACATCAACAAGCAGTTGGTGAACCAGCACATTGCCCAATCAAATAGACCTACTTATGTGCTGTGGTTATTGCCTGTTAACGGCTGTTCATTTTAACTAGTCTTTTTATAACGTGTTTTTAGTACAATATGAAACTAGAGGTTCCGCTTTGACCCTTGAGTTCCCGCTCTGGCATGAAGCCTATGCTGGTTGTTTTTTAAAGGAAAAACATACGTCTCCCCCAACCTTCCACCTTGTCTCGAGTGTGCCGATTATTTAAGGGAATGTGCTATAGGGTGAGTGAGTGAATAGAATTTAACGTCACTTTCAACAATATTTCAGCTATATCACGATGAACCAAATAAACACCACCCAGCCCAGTTGTTCCTGCTACTTCAAACAAGAAATCGTTGAGCAGTATGGAACCAGAGACCCTCCATCCACCCTATAAAACACTGAGGACGGCGCACAAGACACAGACAGGACACTTACATGGTGCAATAAAGGCGAGTGATATTACAGTGATAGACATCACATTATCAAGTTCCTGTTGCTTCTCGGCACAATGCATTGAAACAACAGGAACCTGAACTCACCCAACCACCTGCGGGAATGTGCTATAAAATGAATGTAACAATAAGTATCCTAAATCAAGTTGCGCATCTGAAAATATTAATTGGGGAGAGACGATTTTCATTGTTGCAGTAGCCCAATGAGGAACCGGGATTTAGAAAGCAATGGGTGGTAAAATTTCATGCAGTAGCTTTCCACATATCTTGGAGATAAGAGTAGACCTATAGATACATGTAAAAAGGATGGATGTCAGAAAAGGATGGATGCACACACACACCAACTAAATCGTAATCAGATGAGGAGGCCTTCATGATGAAGGTTCCATCCAAGTTTAGGGAAATGCTTGGTCAAGTTACCTCGCTTGATGCTTTTCACACCGATAACGTCATAAAGTTGAGAACGGATGTCGTCAAAAAATTAACTTTATTTTACAGTTGAATTTTGGTGTTCTCTCAATTTCTTTAATACTGTAATGATTTAGGGCACATGATAAACAGACGTTTTTTTCTACCAGTCACTTGCCACAGGTAGTTTTTCTACCCGTCACATGGAAATATTACCTGTCGTCAACAGATGGACTTTTCAGGCCTATTCGTCATTTGAGGAAAACAATAGGTGATTACATGCAGTGCTCGAAAAATACGCTCGTTGGTCGCCATTGGCGATCAAAAAAAATCCCTGGCGAATAAAACTTTTATTCATTCATTTTCGCAGTGATAAAAAAATTGGTTATTTGTGCTGACCCAATAGTTAATCAAAATGTGGTCGCCTTCGATAAATGTAGCCTGTGTTTTCTGTGTTGTTTGAAATCTGTTGACGAGAACTTAGACATGTGCCGTTGCCCAGGAAAGAGACGACGCGTCACACCTAGCACTGGTGACAAGACAGAACTGCATTCCATGCAGCTGGCAACAATATCATTTGTTTACTCGCCACCCATCATGGTGAGTAGCTTTTTACCACTAGTCGCCAAATCGTCACTAACTAAAATTAGAATTCTCGAGTCCGGACTACATGCAGGGAACCTTGTTAAACAGGGAAAAGCTAGCCGACAAGCTGTATTGCACACAGTGTTCCCTGGTTTGAAAACCCTCATGTGATGAATGGCTCACTTTTCCAGCACTGTGCAGTGATGAACAAATGTGAACTAACAGAACATCAATATTGCTTGACAATCGCATTGGTATGTTCATGATTGCAAGAGGTGTAGTGGTTGGTACTTACTGAAATTTTTTTCTTTGGGAGATACTTTTGTTGAAGACCAGTATGTTTGGGATAGAGTTCCATTAGTCTGTAGTATCTGAAGAACAGGGGATGGCCAAGTAAGTGAGGTCATGGTAACTGTAGTAGGAGGACACGACACCAAACCTAAATTGATTTGTTTGGTTACATGAAATGTAGATGTGGTCCAAGAGTGTGCAGCCTCTGGTGGTAGGTTGTTGAATCAGTTGTTGAAGATTACTCAATGGCGGTGGAAGTGTCTTAGTTTTAAGCAAATTGACGTTGAAGTCACCTAGTAGTACGGCTGTTGGGGTAGCTACTTTGTGCAGCAGAATATGAAGTTGGTTGGAAAGATGCTGCAAGGGTAGATGCGGCGGTCTGTAAATATTGATGACTGTTACAGGTGGTGAATGGATTTCGACTGCAAGACATTCCAGCTGGACATCTGAAGTGTTGATAGAGTTGTATGCAAGATCTTGATGGATGAAGAGCAGAACACCACCTTTCCCTGGTTGTAACAAACTGCCGGGTATACCTGAAATGCTGGAGTATTGGTCTTTTCTGTGCTGTACGAGTAGTGAGTAGTTTGGTAATGGGTTGAGAAAGTTCTGCGTTGGTTTTAGCCATGTTTCTTGCAAGGCGATGATATCCGCTGTAAGCAGGAACTTGTTGGCGAGAATATCTTGCAGATGTGGGAAGAGTCCTTCGGTGTTGTGACTTACGATCATCAAATCGTTAAGAAAATTGGATGGTTCTGGTGGTAGAAAGAGATCCCATGATGGAATTGAAGATGCTAATGGCATTGTGGAAATAGCATTATGGATTTTTTGATTGCTATAGATGCTATTTGGATCATAATCCTCTTTGATTAGATATAATCCTTGAAGTGCGGTTAGTCTACTGAGGGCTACATAAGCCATCCCTGGCTGGAAAACCTTATTCAAAGAAACCACAGCTTGATTTGTTGTCATTCCCTGTACTTTGTGGATGGTCACTGCCCAGGAAAGTTTGAGTGGGAACTGATGGCGTGTCACTTGGTATGGTTTATACTGAATTACTTCTTCTGTGTGCGGCTTGATGACGACAGAGTTGGGGTCCACTTGCCTTGGTAATGTTGAGGATTTGCGTGCGTGGGATCCAGCATGGGGATCGTCGAACAGTACATATACAGCTGCTGGTTGGCCTAGAGGTAATGTACCAGGAATTATGGCAGTTACTGTTCCCATGATGCCATTGGTAAGTCCATCGGAGACATCAATGTTGGTGGAAAGCATTACTCTGGCTTTCTGACAAAGGGATAAAAATACTGGGAGTGAGGTGTTTTGCTGATCGAGAGGCTCCTTCCTTCTGTAGCTTTTCTGTGCTTTGGGATCAACTGAAATGTCGACAGCAGTGATAACGGTAGCAGGGTTTTCTTTTTGGACCTCTTTCAGCATGATGTCATTGTGTTGTTGAAGCTGTCGATTTGTTGGGAAAAGGTGCAAGGCTGTAAATGGGTAGTTGGCATCAGACTTGGAAATCAGTCTGGAATTCAAAAGTCGTTGGTCATGTGCATCAATGGGACTTGATTTATTGCGAATGCGCAATCTATTTAGTAGGCTGGCAAATTGCTTGTCCTCTTGTTGTCGGACTACTTCATCTAGTTCCCATATGTGAAACAGGCTCCACAGGTCAGTCAGTTTGTTCATCTGTGTACAGAGCTGCTTGTCCATTACAGGGGGTAGTTGGTAGAAGTCTCCAACAGCTAATACGCTGATGTTGCCAAAGAAAGTAGCAGACGAAGCAGGCTGTTTAATTTTGTCTAGTCTTGAGTGGATGGTGGACAGAAGTGATGGTGACACCATCGAGACTTCATCAATGATTAATAGCTGCACGTCTTGTAGTTTGGATCTGAGCGTATTGGCTTGGTCCTCTGGAAGGGTTTTGGCTGTCGTCTTGTTGATTCCAAATTGTGAATGTATTGTTTGTCCTCCAATGTTGTATGCTGCAGTTCCAGTTGGAGCAGTCAGCAATACAACTGGGGAGTCTGGGTTGTCACTGGGGGGAAGAATTGTCTTGCAAACTTCATGTTGGATGCAGTGAATGAGATGGGATTTACCAGTCCCTCCACCACCAGTGAGGAATATATGAAAAGATGGAGCATCTAAGCCGGCTGCCTTGCGTAATGCCCAGTTTCTGACAAAATAAAATAGCTCCATTTGTTTTTTGTTAAGAGATCTCAGGCGAGTCATGTGGTCTTTGGTCGAGAGTCCAGGTTGAGGGTCAATTGTAACCGAAGGAGGTGCCTTTGGTTGATTCTTTTGATGTGGAGCAGATGAATTACTTGTTGAGGCCAAATCAGGAATATCACCAGGGTCAATTTCAATACCTTGTTCCTGTAGATGTTTCCGAAGGATTTCAAGTTCTTCGTCTTGATCAGCACGGTCAGGTTCCTGGTTTGATGCAAGATCTGCCCATGCATCATCATGACATGCATCCTGTTGGAGCTGTTGCCATGCATCATCTAATTTCTGTGTGAGCTTTTCAAATGAAGACATATTTTTCAGGATAGTGCCTTTGTGTTGTTCAAAGATAGCTCCAAACGTGTCGTTCTCTTGTGGTATTATCTCAGCTGCTCTATGTGGTAAATACATGCGTATCAAGTTTGAAAAGTAACGTTCCTCATCTTTGTCTTTGTTGAAATGTGGATATCGGACAACAGCTGGTTTGGATCTTCTGGAAATTGTTCCAAGACCACGCTGAAGTGTAAAGGATTTGTGTGTCGACTTTTCCATCTCGATACCATCATCTGTGGATTGTGCATCTTCGTTGGGAATTTGTTCATCTTCATTGGCAATTTGAATGGATGCTGTTCGACCTACTTTGTAGCAGCAGGCAAAAGTTGCAAGACACATATCTTCAAACTCGGGTGTTGCTGGTCTGGCTAGATAGCGATCAATGAGACTGGTCATCCAGACATTGTCTTCATCAGTGCAGTTCTCCAAGACATCCAGTGGTTTGCTAAGTCTTCAAAAGAAGAAGAGTTGGTGTAAGTTCATGAATGAATATTCCCATAGGAGAAGAAAGGTTATACAGGTTGTTGCATTGTAATAAACAGATTGAACAAATGTTTACCTATTTTTGAGAGTGTGGCTGGTGGTGGATTAAACTTGTTTTGAAATATATCTTTGATTCTGAGGCTTCCGATTCTTTCAATTTGGCTTAAGACCGTTTTATTTTGAGATTTTATGTTGTGGTGTACAGACCATGTTACCAGCAGCAAGTTGTGTTGACATACCTTGCAGTTTGAGAATCTGTTGGGACAAATACAACTTCCCTGCTGGTCTGTTTCAGTTTCATACCGGTGACTCGATATATGGCTTCCATGATGCTGATTTCTCTATGGTTTATGTAAATGTTGCCCAATTGTCTTAGCTGCTGGACTGGCTGCAAATGTCCTTGTTCTGCGTCTTGTTGGGCTCTTCTCAGGAGGTCTCCAAGTTCACGTTCTGCTTTCGAGATGTAACTAACGATATACATTATGCAACTATATGGATCCAGCACAGGTTGTATATCCATATTGGCATTCCAAGCCTTCAGCAGTGGTTCGCTGTAAGGGTTCACCCAAGCTTCAGATGGTTGTCGCTGAAATACTATAGTGTTCCTTTTGACAAGAGCAGAATATGCATTTTCATAGTCTTGCTGAGTGATTCCAGTTGCTTGAAAAATATCCTCTACTGTGGAATCGTCCTGTTCCACCGCTTGTTGAATGGTTTTCAAGGTGCGTTGTGCTTGTTCCTTGTAGACCTCCAATGGCATGTTGTCTGGTGGAGGAGTTGGCTTGGCAATGAATGTTCTTGTTGACGGAGGTCGTGGATACTTGAATCTGCACGTTTTTGTACCTTTCTTGCATGAACGTGAATGAGATTTGCTGTGCATTTGCACACTTGTAACGATTTCATGCAAAATTGGTTCTTGCTCTTCATCTGGAATACGACATGTGATGTATTTGTCTATGTACTTTATGAAGTCTGTGTTATCTCCATCTGGATCAAACTTGGGAGCGTCCTTGCACCAGAAGAGGCAATGTATGTGAGGCCAACCGCGACTCTGGAACTCCGTGCGAAAGAAGTAATCTGTGACCTTGCCAATGGGATTTGAAGGAGACAAAATTACACCGCTGATGAAATTTTGAACGCGTCGTTCAAACATACGGCATGCTGTGACTGGGTTGGAATTGATGATTTTGCAATGGGTATTCCAGTCAATCTCTTCTGGAGTGGGCTTGCCTTGTTGTACAGAGATGGCTTCACAGATTTCAGGCCAGCGTCTATCAGCTGCAGAAAAGCTGCAGAACCAAGTCGGTATGTCAAGTTGGCGAATCATGCCAAAGAGATCTCTGAGAGTTTTTTCCCAGTATGGAGGGGATCCTCTAATTGTCTTGAGGAAACGATAGCCTTCATTTGATTTGATCAACTCTTTTCTCTTTTCTGGATTTGTGAGGTCGGATGCAGTTATTTTCTTTCCATCACTGGTTGATGGCGATCCTTTCCTGACAGCAATGGATATATAACTGGTGGTTTGTTTCAGTTCTCTGACAAACTGGCCATAGAAGATATACTGGGTGAAATGTACTGGTTTCCAAAAATGCAGATTCTTGGCGGAAACCAGTTGGAAACTGTAACACCCCATTTCCAGCCTGTTTCCGCAATGCGGAAACCAGTGGAAACAGGTGTTTTGGTTTCCGCCAAGAATCCGGTGTACGGAAACTGGACAGAAACCTGTTGTTAAATTTCCGCCCAGATTACGCTTCAGCGGAAACGGGTGGGAAACTGATGTTAGTTTCCGCTCTGTTTCAAATGCATCGGAAATGGACTGTAAACTGGTACTGGAGTTTCCGACCTGTTTCCGCTCGAGCAGAAACAGCTTGGAAACCAACGCGAGTTTCCCCCATGTTTCCAATCCAGCGGAAATAGACTGGAAACTGCTATTCAACTTTCCAGTCGGTTTCCGCTTGAGCAGAAACAGATCGGAAACTGACCTAGGTTTCCGCCAAGATTCCGGTACATGGAAACTGGACAAAAACCTGTTGTTAAATTTCCGCCCAGATTCCGCTCCAGCGGAAACTGGTCAGAAACTGATGTCAGTTTCCGCTCGGTTTCCAATGCAGCAGAAATGGACTGGAAACTGGTATTGAAGTTTCCAACCTGCTTGTGAAACGGCTCAGATACCAACGTGAGTTTCCGCTCTGTTTCAAATCCAGCAGAAATGGACCGGAAACTGCTATTAAGTTTCTAGCCTGTTTCCGGTTGCGCAGAAACAGGTCGGAAACGGACATAGGTTTCCGCTAAGATTCCGGTGCACGGAGACTGGACGGAAAGCTGTCCTTAAATTTCCGCTACAGTGGACACCGGTCAGAAACTGATGTCAGTTTCCGTTCTGTTTGCAATCCAGCGGAAATGGACTGGAAACTGGTAATGAAATTTCCAACGTGTTTCCGCCCAGATTACGCTCCAGCGGAATCTGGCTAGAAACTGATGTCAGTTTCCACTCCGGGTTCTCCATTTCTTTGGGAACACCTGTACAATCATATCTAAACAGGTGTATGTGGTTGCTAACTGCCGAGTGCAGCGAGGCGTTTAAAAATTAGGCCGGGGGCCTGGGGGCCGCCAGAAACCCCACATGCTCTGTGGTGCAATCTGAGCCATTTTGGGATGAAAATTCCTAGCACAGGGTATTTTTATGTAGCATTCAGCAATTAAGCTACCCCATCCCAGCATGCCCAGTCACCCCCATGTAGCCCATGAAGCCAGATTTCTATTAAGCTTACATAACAATATCAAACAGGTGGATTAAGAAAAATCAACATTAAGTAAGAACTTGGTAGATTTTGAAGTGGAAGCTAAACAAATAGGCTTATGCTGTGTGAAGAAATTTGACCTGGCCTAAACTGTTCTGAAATCTGAACATCATGCCAAATCTACATAAAATCTTCTTTTGGGGGGGGGGGGTGTATCTTTATGCTCAAAATTGTATCAGGATAATTGCAAAAATAGGTTCATTTATAGTGTTGAGAATTAATTGTCACTTAATATGCCGTCATTGGCTTTAACGGGTGAATTTGACGACCCCATTGTCGTTGTTGTTGTAACTGGCACTGCATCAAAATGTTCGACATAGTCACATTTTGAGTCGCTGTCATTAATATTCGGCGGCACTGTACTGACAGCATCGCCATCCCCGTGAAAAGATCATCTTTTATTTCGTTTGAAGGGTTCGCTCAAACTCAGTTGTCAACGTTTCATTTCGAAAATTTCCCCTCAACCCCGTACAGTCATTCCACAGGCAGCTGGTCATTCTGTCGACGACTAAAACCGGAAGCCCAATGTACGACGCTTCTGATTTGCTCATCTATTGTATTCAACCAATCAACAGGATTATAACATCGCAAA